>SZWC01004167.1:0-20753 GCA_023375785.1 Penium margaritaceum
TGTATGTATATGTATATGTATATGTATATGTATATGTATATGTATATGTATATGTATATGTATATGTATATGTATATGTATATGTATATGTATATGTATATGTATATGTATATGTATATGTATAATGGAGAGAAGAAACGTTACTACAACACTATCGATTAACTTCATAGTTTACTTAGCTTTTAAGTATGCATGTTTATTAAGATTGGTGCATTTATTTATCAAGTAATGATGTCCTATTTATATCCTCTATATTGTTTCTTAGTGGGTCGGGAAGGGAATTATTCAAAAAAAGTTTGTTTAATTCAATGAACACCACAAGTTTGGAAGTCATTGGAACTGTGTTTTTGTTTCTCCTTTGAGGATGTTCTTGCCATAGTTCCATGTGTTTTTGCTTCTTATTACTGTTCCTCTTAATGTGGCTGAGGCTCACTGTGAGGTTTGGCTATACGGCAGCTTTTAGTAGTGCGACGATGCCTTGCGCCAGGGTGATGAAAACTGGCTGAAAAGGAGGAAAAGAATGGGTGCAAGCTGTTATGATTATGGAAAACATTTTGATAGAGCAATAGATTTGGAAAAGGGTGTTCTGTGTTTTTATGTGAATACCATGTGGGTTTTGTACATAAAATTTTTAGATTGAGGTTTAGTGATGCTGTCTTCAGCAATGAGGGTGTTTTTAAGATTTTTGGACAATAATGGTTCTGGTTTGGAGTTTACGATAAGGAGAGGAGGGGGGGAGTTGGGGAGGGTGGAAGAGCGATGGCTTGGCTTAAACTTCTGGCAGACTAGCTTTTCACAGGGGAGAAAGAGAATAAGGCCAAAATTGATTTTGCCCTTCCCACAGCCCTTGACCCTGTGATGGGTAATCGCTACATTTGAGCAAGTTACACAATAATAGAAACTTCACTTCCCCCAGCCATACATGCACCCCAAAAAATGCATCAGCTTAAGTTGTGGTTGCCAGGGTCATGTACAAGAGGAATGCCAAACTTGTGAAAGAAAGGCTATTCTTCATGAGAACATGCGACCAGCCCTGTAACGTTCACTGTTGGCCTTTGGTCAACTATGATCTGTTAGTGCTGCCCTGTCAAATCTCATGGCTGAATTCTTTGCTTTAGATTCAAGTTTCAAATGTTTATTCAACTTCAGTATTGATGATGTTCTTCAGCTCACTGAAAACATACCTCAGCTGAGCCTTCAAAGAGACCACTACAGCCTCAAAGCAGCCCCATGAAAAATCACTACAAGATGATGACAGCTCCGAACATGAAATCTACGAGGAACTGGCCATGTGCTCAGTGGCCAGCGCATTCCTTTTGGGTCCTGGAATTATAGCTTGGATCATTCATGTTTGCTGTACCAAGCTCATTACCTGCCTCAAGGAGCGGTTTGATACATATACACAGCTCCCAAAACCCTGTGGGGTCTGGATTGGCGATGGTTATCAAAGGCCTGCTTTTAGTTTGGAAAATTCGAGGTACTCATCAACCTCGAAGGAAAGCAAGTCATTTTCTTGTTTAAAAATGTTCTCCGAATTCCGGAGCCGGTCGCCAATTCTCTTTCAGTGGGCTGGATCAACAATGACTGCTTCAGTGTCATTTTTCAAGTTGAGAAAGTTGGCAACCATTTGTAAGTCAAATGTCAGCTGGAGGCTGTTACCACACAAGCAGACAACTAAACCAGTCGGGATACTCAAGAAATACCTTTGACTAGGATTTCAAAGAAACCTGAGGATTTTTTCATGGCCACAACAACCTCAGCCCTAGACACTCCATAACCAAGACCAGAAGCACCACTATATGCAGATACTCTGCCATCACATGCAGCATCTGCACCACTGCAACCAGCTACTACTTATACCCTTCAGTCCACACAACCTTCCAAACCACGTACACATTTTCAACTAAGCTTTCTTGCAGATCTCACTGATGATCACAATGAGAAAACTGCATTCATAACGGAGGGAATTCATCTGATTAGTTTCAAGCATGCCATACATTGTCCTAACTTCAACAGATGGCACACAGCTGTGTAAGAAGAATACACTCTCCTCAATAATAGAAAATGGTTTTTACTTATCAAGTCCTCCAGTTATCAGGTGGTTACCTACAAATAAGTATTTGAAACCACGCTTGACTTTTTAGGCACGCTTGAGCAATACAAAACCAGGATCATTTCTTGCAGCTGCAGAATCGTCTAAAATATGAACGACAGTGACATGTTTTTCCCGATGGCAAAATTCTCTTCCATCCATATCATCCTTGCCTTAGCAGCAACCAGATGGAAGTGAAGTGCACGTTTCTCAATGGTCATGTGCAGGAAACCATCTATTTAAATCAGCCAGAATGTTTTGCTGATGCCACTCACCCCACACATGTCTTTTGCCTCAACCACTCCCTCAATGGAATCAAGCAGGCACCTGGAAAGTGTAACCGAAAGATCAATGATTTTTTTTTGTTAGACCTGCGCTAACTTGGCTCCATGTGGATCATTCTTTCTACTACTGCAATGGGCCTAAGATGGGGGTTATTCTATACGTCAACTACCTCATTCTGTTTGGGATGTGTCTCCTTCACATTACTCAAGTGAAAGAGGAGTTTTCTAGTCAGTTTGATACAAGCATCATGGGATGCTTCAAGCATTACCTTGGCATTCAGATTTCCCATGCAGGTAACTATCTCCAGATTTTTCTCAACTACACATGTACGCTCAATGCATTGCTGAGAAGTTCAGCGTTGGTGAATCCAAAGCATTTTTAAGGCCCCTGGATGCTAAACATAGGCTGAATGAAACGATTTTAGAAGCCAACCTTCTTCCTGCTAGAGAGGCAAAGGTTTTCTCCAGCATCGTTGGTTTCCTGATGTAAGCCTTGGTTGTTGGACAGCCTGGACTCTCTTACGCCATCAACAAACTCAGCCAGGGCTGCCAAATCATGACAAAGGCTCTCATCACAACTTCCAAACAGAGTGTTCTCTACCTCCTGACCACAGCCTTGCTTGGCATTGGCTACTCTATTGGTGGTGACAGTGTTCTGCAACGTTGACCTCTCTTGTGATCAAACCACCAGCCACTTGACATGGGGGTATTTCATTCTTCGCAATGGCTGTCCGAGAAGCATGATCCCTCAAAGGCAATCCACATTTCCCCTCCCCTAAATTGAGGCCGGGTACGTTGTAGAGAGTGTAGGTATTCATGAAATTGTATTTCTCTGCATTTTCCTCATGGAGCTTGGCTTCGACCAACTAAAGCGGCAAAACATGAAATGCATCAATGAGGGTGCCATTGCCCTTTCTGAAGATCCTATTCTTCACGAACACAACAATCATATTCAATGCCAGTACTACCACGCTCATGATGTAGTCACTGATGGGAAAGCAAAGAAGCTTCGTCCCGACAGAACATGAGGGAGTAGACATCTTCACGGAATCACTCTCTGTAGATTGCCAAATTTTTCGTTTCTCTATTCCTGGCTTCACTTCTCTCTCCTCCTATCCTTCTCTCCTCTCCTCCCTCCGGGCTGCCCCTTTCCATTCCCCCAACACGAGACAATGGAATGGATACAGTCGTCTCTGGCCCCACCGTTTCCTTGAATTTCCTCTTTCATTCTACCCGCATGAGGTGTTAGAAGAGAAGTGGGGTTCTCCCAAGTCATGATTTCCTCTCTCTTCCCTGTCTCTTTCACTTTATTCACGTCAACTGAAAGCTCCCTGGTCTCTCCAGAGGAGGCATTAGGCCACCTGGCTGTGTTGATACCCAATGCACCAAACGCCGCTACTTGTGCTTGCATCTGCTCCATGCTACACTCCCGCTTCCATGTGCATCACCCTTTGCCTCCTCTGTGCCTTTGTCTTTGCCTTGTGAGAATATTCAGTGTGAATCTATGACTACTTGTCCTTCTTCTTGAATTTATAGCTTGAATGTCCTCTCTCTTCACCTTCCCAGAATTCTGGCTGCGCTTCTTACTCAGCTTGGTTTTCCGACATACATTCATGTGCCTTGCTCTCTTCACCTGCTTTCCTTTTTCAAGGGTAATTGTTTTTTTGTGCACACCTTCTCCCGTGGATATTGTGGAAAGATGAGGGGAATTTCAGACAAATTCTATCATCCACATACCTCTTTGGATTGCTGATCTGACGGTATGACTTCAATGCTCTCCTCATCAACCTACTACAGTCAAAGTTCCACGTGAATCCAACGGCTGGATCAGGATCAATGGCCAAATGAAGAAAGTGGGAGATAGGTCGCCCATATCAATCCCAAATCACATTTTTCTTGTGTCCTATGTGGCAGGAATCGGTGTGATGGTGGGCAGGCAACATACGGAGGTGTCCCAGCTAGTCATCCATCTGCTTCCCTATCTACTCCCTGTTCTTTCTATAATGATGGTCACAGGCAAACGGGTTGCATATATGCCAGCAGACATTGTGGAACTATACCAAGGGAATTGACTATGAAACAGCGGGATTAACCAAGAGTGCAAGCGTCAGCTTTTGCTTCCGCTGACATGGTAGCTGCAGGGCAATGAAGTTATATAATTGCAAGATTGGATGGTGGCACATCACGCAAGGAGTGATGGGCTGCTTGAGAAATCAAGATGACAGACTACAAGATGAAGCAAGTGATTGATTTCAAGGATGAATTCACGGTGGGAAGTCACGCCAAAAATGACGGATTGATCTCAGCCATATAGTGACTAAGAGTGTGGCACTTCTCGCATTGGAAGAAGTGCCAACAAGGTTGGAAACTGGTCTGGTATTGCATGCCAAAGACCAGACACCGGAGAACCAAACAGTTGTTGAACCAATAAGCTGCTCACTATTTGTAATTTCCTAGATGTAGACTAGTATTCATAGCTAGATACATCATTGATTTAGTACGTTGTCTGTACTGCACCAAACATCAAGTACACCATATCGTTGGAAAGATGAAGAGATGAGCCGTGTATTGGTCATCTGTTNGAGAAATCAAGATGACAGACTACAAGATGAAGCAAGTGATTGATTTCAAGGATGAATTCACGGTGGGAAGTCACGCCAAAAATGACGGATTGATCTCAGCCATATAGTGACTAAGAGTGTGGCACTTCTCGCATTGGAAGAAGTGCCAACAAGGTTGGCTGATGCCCAGCACCAAGGGTGCTGGGCATCAGCCAACCTTGTTGTGCTCAAGGCTGGAAACTGGTCTGGTATTGCATGCCAAAGACCAGACACCGGAGAACCAAACAGTTGTTGAACCAATAAGCTGCTCACTATTTGTAATTTCCTAGATGTAGACTAGTATTCATAGCTAGATACATCATTGATTTAGTACGTTGTCTGTACTGCACCAAACATCAAGTACACCATATCGTTGGAAAGATGAAGAGATGAGCCGTGTATTGGTCATCTGTTTGTGAGATCTTGATTCCTGTGTGTTTTTTCCAACATCTTGTTAAGTTATGGCCCAACATCACTAGTGTTCTTGTGCATGCAAGCTAAGTCTTGAAGCCCAACTCCATCTGAGATGCTTTGACCATGTGATTTCCTGAGGTACCTGAGATCCTATGCGGATTCTAGTTTTTACACATGCTCCCATGTATCAGCTATAGTCACCAATACTGTAGTACTGGAGTGCATTCCAAAAGGTCTTGTTGCTTCCTCTGGAATTGAGTGCCACTTGTTACTCCCCTGAAAGTTGAGCTTATGGGAACACATTATTGTAGGCTCTTGTAGCAGACCTCAGGCAATCACCCTGCTCAGCCACATTATGCACGTACTTTTTCCTGCCTTTGTATTAATCTGTGCCCACATCATCCATCATCTCTTGGTTACAAACAATATGCAGCTGGAAGAATGGATTTTTTGTGTTTCACTGCCTGTTGCATGAGCAACTTCTCCCCACGCTGTCAATTATCCTTTCACAGTGCATTTGCAGCTGCCTTTCACTTGCCGTATTCTACTCTTGTGTCATAGTTTTGCTGAAACCCCTAACCTCCTTTGTAGTGGCCTGTGCCCATGCCATCAGCTATCACTTCCTGCACGTGTTGCTATCCACCTCAGCAGCAACATGTGCCCACGCAAATCAACTAGCAGCTTTCAGCTGTTGGCCATCAAGCAACATCAGTACCAGAGTTTCGTAGTTGGAGCCATTTTCCAATGTCTCTTCCCAAATTCCCATAACTAGAAAACATCTGTAATCATAGTCAACAATTGAGCTAAGGTCCAGAACAAGCCAATGTAGCCTTGAGACCAGGACCTCAACAATGATTCTACACCTCCACCTGAATGCACAGATGCAAAAGAGTCACGTTGGTAGAGCTTCCTCAGTGAGAAAAACTGTGGCATCACCCTCCATGTTCTTCATCCACCACTAAGCAGTACAAGAAGTAGTGCACATGGTATTGTCCCTGTACCCGGGCCACCAGCTCTCAACCAAAAGCAATCAGCAGCTGTAACTTTGCATATCTGTCTCTACCTCAGCTTCTTCTTGTCTCTTACCTCAACAGAAGAATCACAATTTCCCCCATTGGAAGTCATGGATTTATCTGAAGAACCATTTAGAACAACATGAACTGGACATCCTTGCACTATCTATAGATCAATAGTATTGGGTCAATCAATCATGCAAATATGGCACCTAATCATGTGATTCACAATGGAGCAGTGAAAGATCCATGGCTCATTTCTCTCATATCTCCTGAATGTTTTGGCATTTGAGTCTCTAGATACTTGTTTTCTCCCTCACACTGTAATGCAGCCTAGAACCAACTCAAGGAGGGACTCACACTTATGATCAAACCACTGTTCTACAGTATCGTCAACATAGAATTCACATAATCAAAACTATGAGAGAAACTTCTTTATGGAGCATGGTAATCAGTGCTACTAATCTTAACCATGACACTTGGTGTAGCAGTTACATATCCCCGAAGTCTTGAGTGGCAGAAAATTTGGTGTGCCTGCATACTGGCCATCACATCCTTTGCAAGAATAGTGATGGAATAACCCAATTTCCCTTTCATGGCACTCGTACCTACTAACTGGTCTGATAAAGTGTGACAGTCAGTAGGATGACCGTCTTTGACGCACTGACTACTCAGTTAAATTGAGTCTTGGTAATCCATTTCTTCCCAAACAACACTCATTAGGCCATTAACAGAGGCATGAAAATAGCTCAACTTACCACCACAGAACCCGACATACGCTCTGTGGTTGTGAAATACCTAAAACATTTGCAAGAGTTTTGACAGGGATTACTAAAAGATGTTGACGTTACAACTGGTTACAGTCAGGCATAGCACTCTCTGCTGCTTTCTTATTGTTCTTCTTGCTTCAAGGAGGGTGTAAGAAGAGCCCAGAAACTGAAAAGAAGATCCCTTGGATGATACAAAGCTCCCAATAAATCTCAGATGTTACAGCAAGCCATTCTCCAGGACCAATCTCTGGTCCAAGACCTTTTATCCTGAATCAAGCTGCCCCTCGTAACACTACTATGTCACAATAAATTTGGCTAGTGCCACGAAGCCATTGTTATGATTTGTATTTGGTTTGATTACATAGACAAAATGACATTCTTCCCACCAAGTTAAAGCCAAAACAAGAAATTATCTTTTCCCTTTTGCTGTACAGCCCTTGCCATCATGTCTCCGGTATTCCATTCCTTTCTTTATCACTGTTTTCCAGCCAATATCTCACTGCCCTTCTCTCAGGAAATTTGGTCCATTCTTCAACTGTACATGCCATTCCCCACTATCCCATGGAATCTCTTGATGTGCCCTTGTCTACCTTTCACTAGAAGGTTTCTTCTGGAATCCTCCTACTTTACTATCCTGTTTCACATGACCTCTTAGCTCCCGCACCTTTTTCCTCTCTTTTCACTCTTCTGTAGTCTCGTGTTTTCCATTGATGCTGCTTGAATTTCCAGCTTGTGTTGACTGCGTCTACTTCTTTGGAAAACATGGGCTCTCTACCTCAAGAAAATGACTCCGCTGAATCAGGTGCACCCCTTATCCAGCATGTTACACGTTGGGGCCAGTTTCATGCCTATGAAAAGTGCCTCCGTTATCAGTTCCATGTAGGACCAGTAATTTCTCCATCTTGGATCCTAGGAACACAGCACATCTAGACCGCAACTACGGGCGGGAGTGACAAGCCACCAGTATCCACACTACAATGAGAACATGCTCCCTTCTCATAGCCACCATGATGCAGTGTTTTCCCTAGCATTGCTCCATCCCAAAGGAATGACACCAACTGTGAATAGGATGGAACCACCACCAGGAAAGAATATCCACTAACACTTGAAAGAAAATACACAGCATCGATCCAAACCATTGGTACACCATATCAGGTACCACACCAACCACATGTCCGTAGCAACACCTGTGCTAGCTTCTTGCAATGAAACATATCAGCTACAATAGGGGATCTTTATCCAAGCAGGCATATGCATCCCCAGCCAGTTTCTGCTGCTGCTGGGAATGCGGGGAAGAAGGTCATACTGTCTACCAGTGTCCTAACCATTTCCTACATCCCCACAGGAAAGCATGTTCAAGCTGGTGCCGCCAGCCAGAGTAAATCATCTCCTCCACAATTTGTTTTCACGCATTCTCCTCATCTCCCACGTCTGGATAACTTTGAGGATACCCAAGGAGGGATCCCTGAGAATGACTGCAGTAGATGCTGATGGCTGTAGTCATGTAGAACTTGATTGACCTTCTACATGATTTTGTGGAGATCTATCTGCAGGGAGATGGAGATAACTGGTACATATTATAGACACATCTTTCCTCACATGAAGGGTTTGAGAATGCCCCTGTTACCCACTCTGAACCCTTCATGAAAGAGGAGGCAGTTTCCAATATTGAGAAAGACATGATAAAACTGGGTGATGGCATAAAAAACTATGAGGATTGACTCTAGATATGGTCTAACATCACCACGGGTTTAGAATGCCAAGGATTTCCTCTCTTGGTTCTTCTTCATAACTTGATCAGGACCCTGCCAGATGAATGTGTGGAAGTAACGGTCCTTGCAAGATGCAGCCACAGATTGCTAAGAGTGGCTCTGCATGATACATTGGGAATGGACCACGATGATTGTGACAGTAGGGGGTACTAGGAGAACGAAACAGACAACATGCATCCTGTGCACAATTCAGGAGTACCTGGAGACTCATTGCGCACACAATGAACCAAGACAGCAGGGATGAAAGCCTTGTGGATCACAGTGCAAAGACCTCCCTGGTGATCACAGACTATGACAATATGAGGCAGAATGGGTGAATTGGGTTTCATTTTGATACTTGCAGAATGACCACCTACATCCACAACATCATCTGCAACAGCACAAGGAGAAGTAAAATCTTTCTCAAGAAGATCTACCGGTAGCCCAGTCACCACTCTTTTCATCCCATACATCCTTGAACCTAAATCCACATTACATGTTGTATGAACCTCCAAAGTCAAGATTTGGGACCTCCAGGAGACTGCAGAGACACCAACCTCTTTCAGAGACTTTGAACTCTTTGCAAAATCCAATCGCTTACATTTCAAGTGATGGACCATGGCTAGACCTCACTACTATGAGGTGACCAAGGTTGAGGGATAGAACTATGAAGAAGTAATGGTGATTCGAAAGTTATTATGAAAATGAGTGGAGGCATGAGATGATTTCCTACAAGAGGCCATTGATGCCCACTCAGTATGGCCAAAGTAGAAACATGAAGTAGCGCTACAAGCTGTGGCCCCACAAATGAATGTATCCCAACCATACAAATCCACAGGAAGTCCGTCCATGCTGGATGCTACTACACAAGCCGTCCAATCCAAGAGATGCCATCACCATCAGAACAAGCTGTGGTGCCTCCTTTGACGACACTAGTGGATGCCATTGAGATTCTATTCTGTCCACTCCTGATTTCTTTCCACTTTTGTGACTGTCTTCAACTTCATCTTGAGGCCACAAGTTATCTGGAAGAAACTCTAAATCAGCAACTAACCTCCATGGATGTTCAATTTCACTACAAATATCCTCCATGCCCTGGTACTTAACACACTAAAATGATGAATGCAGCTCTACCACATCCCTTACACCTTGAGAAAATTGGCAAGGGATGGATATGAAACCCTCTCAAGCCTCTACAATAGATACTCTGAAGTCACCTAGATGACTTCCTTGCCTTCACCTTCATGGAGTGGATATGGGGAGAAAACTTCCTTGCCATCATTGACATTGGCACAACACACACAACAGTGGTGCTCCATGTATTACGTACTTTTGAATGGCATGGTCATATCCGTCCTAGGAACAAGATGCTCATAACGAGTGCAGTCAAAGGTAACAAACAGATCAGAATGCAAAACAGTACCGCTTAGTGATAAGATGATGAAGACAGGTGCAGGAGCAGGGACTTATACAGACATGGATGAAGGCAGGTGGCAGATGCAAGGTAGAGTGCCAGAGTTGAAGGTAGACAAGGGCATGCCAAGAGAATGTGAGAGGCAATCATGAATGCCTTGCACAGCCAAGAAAAGGAGAAGAGTGACAGAGAAAAGAGCTGTAAGAGAGTGGTGGGAGAGTGGCCAGCAAAGAATGAAAAAGAAAGGAGATGGAAGAGTGGAAACATGCTTGCGGGGGTTGCAGAACCAAAGGTGAAGAGGATGGAAAGACCATTCTGGGTGAAATAAATCAGGAATGAACATCACTTCTTTAAACAAGAGAACACGAAAAAGAAAAAAAGAAAGCAAACAAATTCTTTTGCTAGCTGGACATGTGCAAAAGGTATCTCTTTATGAAAGGATGCCTTGAAATCTGGTTCCAATAGTTGGAAGTCTAAGAAACCGTTCATCAAGATGGTTTAGCCCCATACCTGAAGCGATCTTGAGAGAAAAGGATATCTTTTTCCAGAGTCAAATTTGTAACAGACAACCCTCAGTTTGGCAAGAGTTAGTAACAGTAATCTTCTAGTTGTCGGGAAGAAATTCTTCACAGTGTTGCAGGATATTCAAACACATTTTTCCAAGTTGAATGCGTTGCTGTTAGAGAAACAAGCATAGATCATGAGATGTCAATGGTCTGAGTACACATCTGACTTCCTAACTGAGTAACTAATGTGTTTGCCCCAACTTGGTATTGTAGAGATACTTTCCATGGTACTTGGGATGCTACAACAGAGCAGTTGCGATGGGAACACCGATAATGAGTTCTGGATAGAGTTCTTATATGACTTGGATCTACCACTTATGGATTCTTTCATCCACCTACTTGGGGTTCTCCCAGGTAGCAATCTGTTTAGGAAGGACTATGGGGTAAAACTGGAAACATCCATTTAGTCGCTACTTCTTTTCGTCCTCTTCCTCATACTGAACCAGATTGTAAATGTAAAGAATGGGTTGCTCTCAGATAACTTGTAGATCAGAGAGCGAAAAATACAACCATTAGGGCAAAGAAAAAGACAACCTCTAAGAAAAGGGATTGGCGTTGTATGCGAGGGTTATCCATCATTGCTTCAATCATTCCCAATAGATGTTGAGTCAAAGGTCATTGAGATCCCCCAGGACTAGTAGAATGTTTTTTGGGTTGGCGTGTGGAGGATGCCATGGAGTTAGTTTGTGTCCAAATGTGCCAAGAAGGAAGTTTGAGATGCGGCATTGTTGAAGAGGTTTCTGGTGACAGTAAGAGAGAAAGGGACAAGCTGTGGATGTTTTGGATTTCTTCATCATGAATGGAGCATCCTTCTCATGGTTTTACCATGGCTTAAGATGAATTTTCTGTGATGACGCTGAGATGATTGAGTCTGATGAGTTGCTCATTAAGAGTATGTAGGATGGTAGCAATGGAGGGCACTGCTACAAGACAATGCACATAGGGTAGAAGAGTAAGGAACTGATCAAAGGTCAGGTCTATGGGCTACATTGGCTTGTTCTTTCAGTTAGCTGGAGCTTGAAGATCACGGAGATTGGCAATATCTGGTTCCAGAGAACAAGGAACAAAGAGCAAAGAACAGAATCAGCTTCAACCACCAAGTTCTGATGCTGATAGTGATCAGTGTTTGTATTTGGGCAGAAGAGCGGGCGCAGGGATGCAAGTACGTGCAAATGAAGAGCAAGATGGTATTTCATGATGAACTTTTTCTTGGTTGAATGGATGACCTACGTGCGCCAAGCTAAGAGGGGAGGAGATTCTGGCATGGGAAATCATCAGACAACAATTTGTAAGATAATTGGTTTACCGGCATGAGCGTAGTTCATTACAGAAGCAAGAGGGGCACATGGAGATCCAAAGTTTTGAGCTGCTAATTGATGAACTGCTGATTGCATATTGCTCATTGCTGAAAAATTGTATGCAGAGGTGGAACCATGTGTACTGGTTGAGTTAGACCAGAATGGGCACATGGATGGAACTATGTGGACCCATTCATGATCATGATTGATGATGCACAGGATGGTGATGATGCTGATGAAGCAAATGAAGCTGATGAAGCTGATTAGGGTGATGCAGCACATGAAGATGACAAAGGACCTGAAGTGCGCCAAAGAGGGGGCATCAATGATGAGGTGACCTTACCACAAAGTCACAAGGATGAGAGATGGTGGTGGAAAGGAAGCAGTGAGAGCCTGAAATCTGCAAGATAAGGTTTCATGAAATGACTAAAAGTCCAAAGCAGGAAAACAAAGCAGGACAGAGAGGGGCAAAAAACTTCACGCGCACTTGCGGCATGATGCAACTCAACCTCTCATGTGGGCTTTTGATGATTGATGAGACCAGACGTAGCTACGCGTACTGATCTGAGACGCTACGCGAAGACATGGCAAAATTTGTTGTCAAGGCTGGAGGAGAAATGGAAAACAATGCTATTGATATGTGTTTCAGCTGAAGGAGGAGGCAGGAATATGACCTGATGAGGAGACTAGAAGCCGAGGACCAGCAAATGTTTGTCATTGCAGCAAAGAGTGTGGGGTTCCCCGTGTTTTTCAGGAATGAAAACAGTATGACCACTTATCTGGAGGGAACCCTCACAGTTACACAAAAGAAACATCCTACTACTGTGGGTCAATTGAAGATAAATCCAGGATAAATCTCTTTCTATTGTTTTTTTGACTGTGACCATGCCAAGATTGTATTTCCCCTCCAACAGCTAATGCATCAGCATGAAGACTTTGTTTCAATAGAAGCATGTCTGAAGGCCTGGATTGACATCAAACACCGCCTCATTACAATACCCATGTTAGAATGATTGGATTTCAGCTTTCCCTTCCATTCAAATGGATCAATCATGAGACAACCTGGGGCTGGGCTTGTTCTGTTACAAGAGGAAAAAGATAAGGTGCAACACGTTGTAGCATGTAGAATTTGAGCCCTGGATTTTTTGTGGTCACAACAACATTTCCATGATCAGATGAAAAGGGCAAGACCATTACCATTTTCATGGATCACCAGGTGCTACAACGGCCTCCAGGCACACAAGAACACGAGGCTATCCTTGTAAAGTGGCACACCTCCTCCAGGGTTATGAACTGAAAATCAAGCATCAGCCAGTCCTGGGAAACCGCCATGTGGATGCACACAGTTACGTACCCAGAAAGGGATGGCCAACTTCCACAAAAATCTTGACATACCCTGATCATGGCATCGGCAGAATCAAATTCATGTAGTCCAGCCTCCACAAAAGTAGATCATGCCTGGCTGCTCCTCTACCGCACAATAGATAGGAGGCCTCCTCCAACCGTTCCCCCCTATACCTCCTTTCCTGGCATTTGCAACAGTTCCAAGTCATGTAATGACCATCACCCTACCCTCTTGCACCTCAATGCCACTTGTTGTGTGCCACACGTATCCTCTTTTGTATTCTCAGTGAACTTTGCCCCTTGAGTTGGTTCCCGTCCTCTACAACATTTACCCTTCTTCCTTCCTTTCTCCCTCTTACATGTACTACTCTATCTCTTTTGAAATCCACTCCTTTCCAGATGTCCACAATCCCTTCCACTGATAGTTCTCAGCCTGATTTTACAGCCACCATACCCTCTTCTTCTATTGTAGAATCCAAAACTTCATGTCATTACTCAGATGTGGACACACTCTCTCTGCTAAATGCTCATTTAGCCCTGCTTTGCATGAGGTGTTGCGTGGCCCGCCCAGAGATTGAGCCTTGCACCACAAATGATGTCTGGTAGATCCTATAGGAAAATCCTGAGGCTGCCGCCTACACCCACGTGCTTCTTTCATGACTTGTACATGTGTCCCTGCACACGCAATGCACACTTCCTTACCAACTGCAACTATCCTATCCATGCAGCTACTAACTACAGATGGTCATTCCTCTGTCACGGCTCTCTCCCACCAGCATGTATTCCCTCCCTGCCTTGTGCAACGTCTCCCTCTCCATCTAAATGCTTTTGAGATCATATAGCACTTCCTCACCACAATGAGTCCATCCTTGGCTGCATGTTGTGTCTTCCTCACATTCACCGTCCCGCCTTCCAGCAGTATCCCGAATCTATCCATGTCCATTGGAAATCTCCATGCGGATGTTGCCATATCCATTCTGGCCACACCAGCCAGAATACAGAGTCGCAGAAACATCCATGCAGTCGACGTCCAACGCCGTGACTTTACCACCATCTGGGAGGAAACAAGACAAACCCTCGCAAAGACAAAAGCAACAATGAAGCAAACAGCTGACCGGCATCGCAGCGACAACATCTTTGCAGCTTGCGACACAGTCCTCCTCAGCTTGAAAAACATCAAACTCTGAAAAACTGACAATTCAAAGCTCAAGCAATGGTTTAGACCATTTAAAATCGAGTTCATGCAAGCCCTTGTGGTTGCGCCACTCAAAATCCTCGACACTATGCAAGTTCATCCGGTGTTCCATGTCAGTGGAATCAAGCACTACCGAGACCCCAGAGAGAACTTCCCTGGCAGAGATGCCCCTCCTCTGCCTCCCATTCAAGTGGAAGAAGACACGGAGTACATCATCAAGGACATCCTTGGCCATCGAGGACAAGGCAAGATGACAGAATATCTTGTCATGTGGCACAACTACGACACCAATCTAGTGGGATCTCTTGTCAGCCATGTGGCTACACACCCATCCTATACACCTAGCACCACCAGAATCATGGGAGGCGCTCTGACACCTCCCTTCCCCCTAGCAATGGAGAGAGGAGAACCTGATTCTTGAGTAGTAGTCACACCAAAACAACTCCATGCTTCTACGTCCAAAGGAATATGCTGGAGGAAGAGGAAATACACACACTCCCATCACCATACACTGTGTCTTCTGAGCATCTGCGAACATGGGCACTGTTGAACAAAAATTAACTGACACAGGGGAGTACTCAGGGGAAAGTGATGGTCTGGGTAAAACTGCAAGTTCCTAGCACAACTCTTTGAAAAAGTTTCTTTTGTACGAAGCAGATACACAAGTAACTGTGGCACGTAGTGCATTCCTTTAATCATGAAGGTATCTGATTTCTCCAAGAGAAGGCCATGAAATTCATGAAGAGCAACCAGACTGGCCTGTTTGTAGTACTAGTGTGGGGGTCCGAAAGCTGTAGGAGACAGTTGATGTGGCTACTACCATATCATCCATCAGAAATTGTTTTTCCTTTGGCATGGAACTGATGGAACACATGAAACAACATAACACCAATATGGCGGAAGAACATAAGATTGCACACCAAAACCTATGTTTGCGGATTGGATTCTCTAATCTGGGTCCAAGACCCGGAATCAAGAATCCGATTCTGCAAAATCAGATTAGTTCAAGATTCACAATCTAGAGTCCAGGTCCTTAGAGGGGAGGGGTGGGGGGGGGGGGAAATACCATGAATTACCAAGGAGACCAGGTTAGTTCCTTGCCAAGCTGGCCCATGGGCTTGGTGGCACATGCAACTTCCAGCCAGTGGCTAGAAGCGGCTTGCCATGAATACTGTGGCTGGCAGCCATGGTGATTGCGGTAAGCCTCCTGAGGCTCAAAGAAAGCCTCGGTGTGGAGCCCCGGGAGACTCGCTACTCCCACATTGCCAAAGCAATGTGTGGACACCGGGCCTCTTCAGGCTTGTAACAAAGCCCAACCCTCCTTTTCAATCCTTGTGCAAAATTCAGTACGTTCAAACTGTCGCAAGGCATCTGTTGGTACCCTGCCATCGGTGGCCAAACAATTTTCTATCGTGACAGGGGGTCTATCTGCCTTGCTTCGTTTCACGTGCTGTGTTCAGCACATGGAACCGTTAGAGAATTTTCAAATCGATGAGGATTTGCAAATCCGGGTCCAGGGACGGACTTGGAACTGAAGATCCTGGTCCATCCTCAGATCCGCCAATCCAACCTGGTGTGCACCCTTAGAGGAATCTGTCCGGGCTTGGTGGAGTGAGAAGAGCTCAGACAAGAAGCAAAATCCCGCAGCTACCTACCCCAAATCTATGCTTGCCACAGATTGCAAGTCAGAACTAGTGGTATAGCACCCACCACCATCTGAGGGTACAAATGAACATGTGTAGGATTACCACTTCTCCATCTTCATACAGGAATGGCAAGTGCACAATCACATTGACGTAGCAGTAAAACCAAGGTTTAGGAGCAAGACAGGCCCAACAGTGTTGGTGGAATACCTCTGGTGATGCTTCCTCTCCGATGTGATGCCCATTTCAGCAGTTTTTCTGTGCATATGCTAATGGCTGTGGGATCAACAAGAGCATGAGGAGGAATAAAACATCAAATGTTGGTTAATTCTTACATGGACTCAGAAGACTAAGGAACAGCATTATTAAGAAAACATGTAGGGTAATGTGTGTACAAAACTCTACAGTAAGGAAGAGGAGATAGATGAGAGCCTTTGGACCATGAGGGAGATGGATACAAATGAGGTTGAGTTGAGAATGGAGCAAGTGGAGCAAGAAAACAAGGATGTTGGGGATATGTCATGGTATGCATCAGAAGTCTTACCGTAGAAAAAGGGATAAACAAACGAGGAAAGGATGGGATTTAATGTAATCATTGCTATGAAAGGAGTAGCTTGGGAGTCTCTACCAGACGAAATTGTGCAACTAAGAAGCAGAAACTACGAAATTGGTGAAAATGTGCTGGGAGCTCCCATTACCGCAAAGCAAGTGAAGAAGTCCTGGGAGACAGAGAGTTGTGATACAAGACCAAAAGCTGCAGCTGCAAAGAAGGAAGAGAAGGAGTTCCAGCACAAAGGAAAGGAAGAGCTGATTGAGGAGGCCATAAAAGTGGGCATGAACATAACATATGAGGTAACAAAGGCAGATGAAGGAGTAGCTTTTGCACGTTCTGTAGTGAATCCAGTGCAAGAAAACAAGCCTGCTACAAAAGATCCTGGCCCACAAAAGACAAAAACGGATATGGAAACACATGCCCTTACAATAGCTACTTCACAGGAGTTGTGTTTCACCAAAGCATGACTTTTAAGGAAGCAAAAAAGGAAGAAGCAGAAACAAAAGGCTCTCAGGCAGACAAACTCTGAAACCAAGTCTAGACATTTCCTGAGCAAACAAGTAGTAGAACAAGTATAGAAAGTTTGAACAAGCAGTTTCCTTTTCTGGTTCTGGATGTAGTTACACCATTATTGTAGCTCAAGGCATCTCCCATCCGTCTTCTAAAGACCTCAATAATGCGGCCCATCGGTTCTTTTGCTACCGCTTTACCATCTGTTCCCCCAGGATGTATTCTACAAGGACTAGCTCCACATGCATCCTTATGTGTAACCGCTATAGCCCCAGTGAAGGTGAAGAGGCCTATGGCCACACGAGATGCACCAGCAGTACTACTTGTAAGGAAAGAATGTGCACCAATAGAAAAGCTACATAAACCTGTAGGAGGAGTAAGGAAGAGAAACTTTTGAGGAGAAGGCAGAGAATAAAAATGGTCCCAGAGCATAGAGAGCCCAAGGTATACACAAAAAAACTGGCCCACAACAAGGTAGATGAGAGCACCCTGAGGGCACATTGGTGAAATCAGAAAGATCAGACGAATGCAATGGATAAGAGAGAAAACGTGGAGACAATACATGGAACAAAAAGAATATCCAAAGCTGAGCGGCTGGTAAACCACTTGGACTTCTATTCTCTCAGACTGAAATGATGCTTTGCTCCACCTGATGATTAGAAGATTCCATTAAATCCAGTATAAAACCAGGAAAAAATAATGATCCTCCAAAGTTTCAAGGAGTGTAAAGAGAAGCACACAAAGGAGGGGGAAGGAAGAAATAGAAATTTTGCAGAGAAAGCTACAGAGGAGGGAGCAGAAAAAGGAAAGAAATGGGAGAAAATAAAGTAGGAAGAAAAAGAAACATCTTACATCTGAGAGGGAGTGTACCAAGGGAAGGAATGGAAAACCTCCATGCCCAAGAAAAAAAACATTGTGGTGGATATGGGTAGTGGTACATGTGTTGTAGAAGCACAACAAAGAGGGAAACAACAAAACAGGAAATTCCATCTTGTAAGAGGCGACCCTAATCTTCAACAAGGTGGATGATTAGTATTGCATAACCTGTAAATTTCAGGGTCTCCTCACAGTCTCGGGTGTCCTCTCAAGAATAATCAAATTCTCAATGATCCATTAGCGAGTACATAAATGCCAAGTCTGGTCAACACAGAATCGGTAAGTCACTCTGATCTGGACTGAGCGTTCACTATCAAATTGAACAGGTTACATGTAGATCACAGGTGCATGGCTCATTTATTTCTCTTTCAAATGGCTTCCTATGCTCATGAAATGGTTAAACATGGAAAGGAAAATCTAGAAATGAAACTAGGTGCCCAAAATAGTGATCCTACTGGCTAGGAAGTACAAAAGCAAGTTTGGAATGCATGGACCGACTGTCCAGTGTTCCAATGTCTCAACTTCAGCATTCATGGAGATACCAGAAGCCAGCAGCTGCAATCTAGCCTTAATTAGACCAAGGTTGGAGGACGCCCAGTGCCCTCTGTGCTCTCTGAATCAAGAGGAGCCGGTGCTCATGTTTTTGGTTGTTGAACGGCTGATATCAGGCAATTGCTCCATGCATGATTAACCACCATCAGATGATGGTCCAAAAGAAAAAAAAACTTGTCTCTCAGTCTCTTGGTCCACTTTCTTGTTTCCGCAATGAGGGAAAGTATTCCTTCACGCATGTTCCCTTATCTGTCTAATCTTGTTGTAGAAAACTCAATGAATGCACAACTGCAATATCAGCACCAGGACCAATAGGAAATCATGCTTGCACTCTCCGTCTACCCTGTAATTCGAGAAACAATACCTCTCAAGCTTGTTTGGCAATCTCTGCCAGAAAACACGCAATCCATTCACATACCACTATCCTGATAGAAAGAGTAAACAGTAGATAGGGCTGCAGATGGCTGATTGGCTGGGATGTTGCTGTATGGGGCCTGCCTACCATCAAACATTGCCCTACCACGTAGGATGACTACCAAGGAGGGACAGGAGAGAGAATGGGGACCTCTCTCCTCACCCTCTTTCTTTTCTTGTTCCAAAATCCAACAGAAACAAAACCATGCTTTTCTCGTGGCCAGTTTGGGCATAAGTTATGGAATTTTCTACCTTTTTTTTTTCCGCTCTTAATTCAGCTTTGGGATTGAGATCGAATTTGGAGACTAGAATCTTAATCACCAGATCCTGCAATCAGTGCTGTCAGATCTTAGTTTTCAGAATCCAAGAGGATGATATAGAACTTCAAAATTCCTCCTCGTATGGGGAGTGCAGAAGAGGAGAATCAAGGGCCAATTGCGATGAAGGAAGATCCATACATTACGTCACCTCATGTGGGGGGAACGTGCTACAACATGAACATCTTCCACATACCCCTTATAACCTCTGATCTGAATGCACTTCTGAAAACCTCTTATCATCAACGTGATACAATCGAAGTCTAAGCTAAATTCAATGGCTGGATCATGAAAAATGGCCAAAGGAATAAATTGGTATCAATTATGGCCAAACTGGAACAACTTTCATACACTATGTGCTAGGGTGCTCAACATGGTAAAAATGCAAGAGAGTCAGGAGGAGGAGTTCCACTCTTCTTCCCGATCCTCCATGCTACTCGTCCTACGTGGCGGGGCATGATATGATGGTGGGTAGACCCCATGGGGCAGTGTTCCAGCCAGTCAACCATCTGTATATCTATCTACTCACTAATCATCCTATTTTACTGGTCGTGTCGGAGTGTGTTTCACATCTTCCAATATATAATGCTGAATCACAGTGAGAGGATTTCACTATGGAACAAGGGGAGCAACTAAGAGTGTGAGTGTGAGCTCCTCTTCTTCCCAGAAATGACATGGAAGCTATATAGCAACAGTTTCTTGAAAAAAACAAAGGATCGGATGGTGGAAAATCACACAAAACGGGCTGATCCAAGACACTGAACAATGAAGAGCTTAAGCACCGGCTCCTCTCACGTCAACAAGCACCAAATGCGCTGGGCGTCCACCAACATCAATCTACTCGAGGCCAGAATCAAAGTTGTGACTACCAAAGACCAGATTTTGGGATGCCGGATAGTCAGTGCATTGACTTTTTACTTTGCTCTTCGTATTCCTAGATCTATACTTGTACATAAAAGTAGGTGATTTCATTCATTTATTGCCATAGTCAAAACATTCATGTGTATGAACTATCATTGGAAATGGTAAGAGATGAACTAGGTTTCTAAAGGATGTGTGTTAAAACATGTATGATGTTTTAAGTTGTGTATCTAGATGAAAAGATCCCAGACTCTCTCTCTCTCTCTCTCTCTCTCTCTCTCTCTCT
>SZWC01004167.1:31737-88373 GCA_023375785.1 Penium margaritaceum
CCCCCCCCCCCCCTTCTAGCCCCACGCAGAGTTGCGAGACATTCTCGCGAATCCACACGAGGAAGAGGACCCGAGTCCGAGATGATTCCCAAAGCAGGAATCAGACTCGCGAGTCCAAGTCCAGTCTTGGACTCCCCAATCTGTCTTGCGATCCTAAAAGAAAGGGTATCAGGCTTAGCAGCAGCAGATCCTATTGGTGTGTCACGGGTGTGTCACGTCCGCGCACCATCTGGACAATAGCCCAGACCCAGCAGTCATGCGTCTCATGCGATCCTCCTTTTGGTCTTTGTGAAGGCTAAGTCTACTCTCCCCTTGTCTCCAGGTTACCCATCCGTGCTCAGGACGTAGTCTGGACTGCTTTTCTGACCCTTTATTCTCTTCTTGGCAGGCACCACCCCTGCCACGGCTGCTGCTGCTGCCTCTTCCATTGCCTTCCTCCTCCTTTCCTCCTCTTCCTTCTACTACTATTCCCGCAACTCTTTGAGGACTGCCACTTCCTTTGTTTCATGTGTGCTCTAGGGTAGTTGCTCCCAGTTATCTGGTCCCAAGAAGATCCACGATAGCCCCAGGTTGCTTAGCTCTCACTTGATGGGGCTCAACTCACCAAGACTTCACTGCTACGGAGGAGGAGCCCTTTGCCGCCTTCCCCAGGATAGTCTCATCAGCCGTTGCCCAAGAGCTATCTCCTCCTCTTCTTCCGTGTCATCGTCCTTCTTGGGCTTTGAGACTTAAAAGCTCACCGCCTTGTGAGGTCCCCTGAGCGTGCCCTTTTGCTTTTTTATTTCCCTTGACTACACTTTCTGCTGTCAACCGGCCTGAGGCAAACGGACTAGAAAACAGGTCAGACACAATAGCACCTCTCATCCGCTCCTAGTATTTCAGCTAGGAGAAGACATCACCCTCAAGATCATGGTGCCATACCGAGCAGCTCCTAGGCAATCACTTGCTAACAACTATGTCCACTTAACAGTTGGTCACTTTTGTGTGAGGTACTAGTCAAAGACTAACTCCTGAGGCTGAGACCAACCAGTGTCTTCTTTGTACCATTCCTTAGTTGGACAAATTTGTGAGGAGCATCTAAGGCCAGATTGTGTTATTAGAATGAGAAATGAGCTTGGTACATATAGTCCTAGGCTTGGCATCTGACGTGTGTGTGTAGTGGCAGTTTTGGGGTGGCTAGTCCATACCAGCTCACCAGCTTGCCAATTGATACATCCACTGACTGCCAAGTGGCACATCCTCCTCATGTATGGAGAAATTTCTAGGAGAATTCTCGTGTGCGGGAAGGTCAAAAACCTTCCTGCGCACATCAAGGCTCGATCGAAGAACCTGTTCTTCATAAGTCCAACATGCTATCCATTGTGCTACACTTCTGGTGTTGCCCTTGGACTTGCACCACAACCAACATTTGGGGGACTTCCTCCAAGGGAGCGGTGCATGTCCAGCCTATCACTGAATCCATAGCATTGACTATGGGACATGACCAAACAAAAATCTCTCCCTTGCACCTCAGTCCATCTTCTGTGGAGATTTTCTTCTGCACAAAAGTGTAGCTGTGTGTTGTGTTTGTGCACGTCAACTGTCTTGGTCTTTAGTTCTCATATCTTCTATCCACCATGCTGACTCCTAAAGCACCTGCAACATGCAAGTTGCTGTCTAGCGGCTTTGTCAAAAAGTGTGCAAACATTTTCTTTGTTACGACGTGCTCCAGTTCCACGATACCCTTGGCGACAAGGTTACATGAGTAGTGGTACCAAATATTGATGTACTTTGTATGCCGGGAGATCATGTTGTCCTTTGCCATAGCAATGGAGCTTTGATTGTTGATGCACATGTCCATCGCTTCCTCTTGTGATGGCTTTATCTTGTGAAGCAAACTGCGGAGCCACTGTGTTTCCTTTCACTCTTCGGAGAGTGCAATGTACACCGCCTCAGCAGTAGAAAGCGCAACGCATTCCTGCTTCCAACTTGTCCACGAGACCACACCACCATTGAGAAGGCAGATAAATCCTGAGGTGGACTTCTTTTCTTCAAGCGGCCCTCCCCACTCCGCGTCATTGTAGCACGTCAGCTGCAGCGAGTATGATCTTTCCAGAACTCCAAACGGAAGTCCAAAGTGCCAAGTTTCTTTTAGGTGGCATAAAATCCGCTTCACGGCTTACCAATGTTCTGGCCCAGGGTTGGCCACAAACCCGCTTACCTGGTGCACTGCATAAGCAATGTCAGGTCGCGTCTCCACAATTGCACACATGAGGCTACGAACAGCGGACTGGTATGGAATGTTTTGTATCTCTTGTTGGTCTGCCTTGTTGCTTGGTGACATGGACGAGGAGAGCTTGCAATCGGAGGACATGTGGGTGCTAACAGGAGTGCAGTCCTACATGATGTAGCACTTCGAGACGTCCATGGTGTCCTTGGTTTGGTTCAGCAGGGTGGTGCCTGCTTTGCGGTTGCAGTGAATGGCAAACCCCAAGTAATACTCAAGAGGACACATGTCTTTCATCTTGAACTTGCTATTCAGCTGTTTCTTGAGGTCCACAAGGGCCTCATCAGTGGAAAAGCACATGATCAAGTTGTCAGCATACAATGGCACAAGCAGCAAGCTACGTTCATCCTCCCACACTTAGACACTAGGGTTGTTCTTGTAGTGCGCAAAAGGAGAGCTCAGTCATGTGGCTGTCTATTTCCTTGTACCAGATCCGAGGGGCCTATTTCAGGGCGTATAATACCTTCACCAGCTTGCACAATTTACCGTGAGGTGCTTCGACACCTTCCGATACCTCCATTAGCACCTCCTTGTTGAGCTTCTTGTAAAGGAATGCTGTATTCACATCCATCTGGTGGATCTCAAGTTCTTTGGCGGCAGCGAAAGCCAGCATGGACCTGATAGAGGCAAACGTTACAACTGGTGCACATGTCTCATCATACTTAGACCCTGTGCGCTGAGAAAATCCCTTGACCAAGATCTTTGCCTTATACTTGTTGATCTTATCATCTTGTTTCTGCTTCAACCTGAACACCCACTTTGAGCCCACCACGTGAGTGTTAGCGGCTCTGTCCACCAGCACTCACTTGCTGTTCTCTTTGATGGACGCAAGCTCTCTGTTCACCGCCTCCTTCCACCTGCCTGCATCAAGCCTCGCCAATGCCTCAGTCACAATGAGTGCCTATTCCTGAGCCAAACAGGACCAGCTCAGTCCACTCTAGCTTCTGGTACTAAAGTCGTACTTTGGAGTGTGTTTTCTTTCTCGTGTGCTATGACACTGCATTGCTGGTGGATCTTTGCTTTGCTGTTGCTCCTGTGCTGTTGCCTTCCTTGAAGTTAAGTTTTCCTTGTGTGAAGAGCCACTGGCCTCTGAGGTTGTCTTAGAGGCCTCAAAACTCTCTGAATACATGTCAGAGCTTCTTGCTACGTCAGCCTGAGCAGCCCCTCTCCTAGCCACACCACTCTTCTTCACGGCTTGCCGCACTGGCACCACATGCCAGTTTTTGGGAGCTTGATAACCTGACTCCAACAGCACCAACCCCTCTCTCTCTGCTTTGGAGCTTGCATGGGATCAAGAATCTCTTTCTTGTCTGGTTTCCTCTCGTCAAAGGTTACGTCCCGGCTAGTGATGAGTCTTCTTCCTACCAGGTCTCACAATAGGTATGTCTGTCAATGCGCCGGATAGCAACGGTCTAGAAAACGGGTCCCGACATGGGAGGCCGCCAACCGCTCTTGGTATTGCAACCAAGATAACATATCACCCTCGAACGAGGGATCCACACTTTAGGTTCGTTTGGTTTGCAACCTCACGAAGTCCGCATGTTGGTCTTTAGTGTCTACCTTTGGTTGGACACTCTGTGAGGAGTCTCAAAGGCAAGAACTGTAAATGGATGCATGCAAGGCACAGGCTTTTATACTTGCAGAGCTTTGCTAAAGCTTCTGCTTATAGTGGCTCCACTGGAGCCAACCTCAACCTACATTCCTACTTGGCGCGTCCTTAGACCGCCAAGTGTCATCCTCAAGGCAGGCTCTAGTAAGCTTCCTAGAAGCTTCCTGTCCCAGTTTTGGCCACAAAGAAAATTGCGGCCGTCGCGGGGTTTGAACCCGCGACCTCTGGTTTGAGACTCCGGTGCCTAATCAACCAAGCCAAAAAGGTATGGTTCCTATGATGAGGCACAGGGGACATACCCATTATGGGCAGTGCATTCCTGGCCCATCTCAGAATAGACCAAGGGGACATACTCCATAGAGCAGTGCATGCCTTGTCTGTACGTGTAGCTAGCCAGCTAGGCACTGGACAAGGTGCATACTATTTCAACAAATCTCTCCCTTGCACCTCTGTCCATCTGTCCCTTGCTCGGCTCGATCAATGGCTTGGAGCTCACCCTTTCTCTGTCGCACTCCTCATGCAGAGTCCACAAATGCGTGCATAATGCAAGTCGCTGGCCAGCGGCTTGGTCATGCAATCAGCAAGCATGCTCTTTGTTCCGTAGTGCTGTAAGTCCACCACGTTCTTCATGACCAGGTCATGTGAGTAGTGGTAACGTATGTCGATGTGCTTTGTTTGCCGGGAGATGATCTCATCTTCAGCCATCGAGATGGCGCTCATGTTGTTCACGTGTACGATCATGGCGTCCTTCTGTGGCACTGTCAATTCACCAAGCAGGCTGTGGACCCATTGAGTCTCCTTGCACACCTCAGACAGAGCAACGTACTTTGCCTCAGCCGTGGACACGGAAACACAATCCTGCTTCCTACTGGCCCATGAGATGGCAGCGCCATTCAAGATGCACACGTATCCAGAGGTGGATTTCCTGTCGTCAAGATATCCTCCCCAGTCAGCGTCGGTGTAGCACTTCAGACGAAAGGGGTCTGTTCCTTCTTGGCCTCCAACGACGAGGCCCATGTGACGTGTCTTTTGCAGGTAGCGCAAGATGCGCTTGACTGCCTGCCAATGTTGTGGCCCAGGGTTGGCCACGAATCTGCGCACTTGTCCCACAGCATAGCAGATGTCCGGACGAGTCCCTACCATGGCGTACATGATGCTACCCACGGCGGACTGGTAGGGGATGTCTTGCATCTCCCTTTGTTCTGCTTCGTTGCTTGGCGACATGGAGGCCTTCAGCTTTGTGTCTAACATCATTGGGGTGCTGACATGTTTGCAGTCTTCCATGTGGTAGCGCTTCAGCACCTCACCAATGTATTTGGTTTGGTTGAGTTCGATGGTGCCTGCTGCTTGGTTGCGGTGGATGGCAATCCGGACGTAGTACTCGAGAGGACCCATGTCCTTCATCTTGAACCTTTTGCTGAGGTCAGACTTCAGCCCATCCAGCAGCTTGACCGAAGACGAGCAGATGATCAGATCATCCATGTACAGCGCAACCAGCATCAGCCCTCTTCCATCATCGCGCACGTACATGCTCCGGTCATTCTTGCAATGCGCGAAGGAGAGGCCGGTCATGAAATCGTCCATCTCTTTGTACCACATCCTTGGGGCCTGTTTCAGCCCGTAGAGCGCTTTCACCAACTTGCACACCTTGCCCTTGGGAGCTTGGACTCCTTCGGGCACCTCCATCAGCACTTCCTTGTCAAGCTTCCCATAAAGGAAAGTTGTCCTGACATCCATCCGGCGTATCTCAAAGTTCTTTGCGGTAGCAATGCCAAGGAGAGAGCAAATGGAGGCAAAGGTCACAACGGGCGCGAACGTCTCATCATACTCGGAGCCCGGGCGTTGAGAGAACCCCTTAGCCACTACCCTTGCCTTGAACCTCTCGATGTTGCCGTCTTGCTTCTTCTTAAGTCGGAGGACCCACTTGGATCCCACCGCATGGGCCTTGTAGGGTCTATCCACCAGCACCCACGTGCCGTTCTCGGCAATGGATGCGAGCTCGCTATCCACTGCCTCCTTCCACTTGGCCGCATCTGGGCCATTCATGGCCTCCGCCACTGTGGATGGCTCTCCCTGAGCCATGCACGACCAGCTAAGGCCGGTCCAATCATCCTCATACCGCAAAGGTGCTCTCTTTGGTCGCAAACTACGCCGGGGTAGTGGTGCCGCTTCTTGCTTTGGTGCTGGTGCTTCCAGAGGTGGTGGTTTGTCGTCGGCGTCGTCATCAGAAGGGCCGTCAGACTCCGAGTCAGACTCGGAAGCCTCGGACGCCTCGGTATCTGCGTCCATGTCAGATGCTGCATCATCCTCCGCAGCCACTCTCCCATTCCCACCACCTGCTAGCAAGGTGAGCCAGTTGTCGGGTGCTTGGTCTCCGTACTCAAGCAACACTATCCACTCTCCCGCTTTGGGAGTGAGGGTCGGGTCCAGCAGCTCTCCCTTTCCAGGGGTGCATTCGTCGAACACGACGTCGCGGCTCCTTACGAGCTTGCCTGCTGCCTGGTCCCAAAACCGATAGGCTTTGTGTGACGTGTCGTACCCAACCATGATGCACTTCTTGGAGCGTGCGTCGAGCTTGCCTCCACCTTCTCCCGACTGGATTTTCACCCATGCAGTTGACCCGAACACCTTCAGATGAGATGCGTTGGGTTTCTTTCCCGACCATGCTTCCTGTGGGATCTTCAGCTGCTTGTCCTGCTCCTTTCCACGCTTCCGCAAGGCGGTCGCTGGTGTGAGGTTCAAGAGGTAGCAAGCCGTTGTTACTGCTTCAGCCCAAAAGCGAGGTGGGAGCTTGGCGTCAAAGAGCATGCTTCGCACCATGCCGAGTAGGATCTGGTTCATCCTCTCGGCAACGCCGTTGCTTTGGGGTTGTAAGGGGTGGTTTGTTTGTGGCGGATGCCATGATGCTTGAGTCAAGGCTTGCATGCCTCGTACTCACCCCCGTTGTCACATCGGAGTGCCTTCACCTTCTTGGACGTTTGCCGCTCCACCATGGCGACAAACTCGAGGAGCTTCTCCTTGACCTCTCCTTTTGTTTTGAGGAAGTAGATCCACAACTTGCGGCTGTGGTTGTCAATGAAGGTCAGGAAGAACTTGCTTCCTCCGTTAGACGATGTGCGGAGGGGTCCACACACGTCACTGTGTATCAATTCTAAGACGTGCTCCGCTCGTTGACCTCCTCTCCCAAACGGCTTCTTCTTTGCTTTCGCTTGGAGGCATGGTTCACACAATGTACACCCTTTGCCATGCTTCATGGTGCACCCTTCCATTATGCAGACTACCTCTTGCTCTTGCATCTTTTGCAGCGTGCTGTTGGCCACATGGCCAAATCATCGGTGCCACAGCTGAGCATCAGTGTCCTTGGTTGATGTGGCGACCGCAGCGGTCGCCGGTGGTGCATCCTTCGGCTTCGGTGCCACTGTCTTGGTGGCACATGTGAGTCCCTCATCCGACGACATGGTGACTTTGGTTTGAAGCATGTAGAGGCCGTCGACTCTTGGAACTTGAAGCATGAGGTTGTTTTTGGTGTACAAAATCTGGATGTCCTCGTTTTTTAGGGCCACCGCTTCCTTGTTGGTGAACACCACTTTCATGTTGTTGTCGGTGATTTGTGAGACGGACAGCAAGTTGGCTGCGAAGGAGGACATGTACACCACCTTTTGAAGGTTGACTGCCTTGTCCGTACCATTCACGTTGAACGTGATCACCTTGTCCCCTTCGCCCATGGCTTGGACGATGCCACCGTTTGCACACTTGATGCGCATGACAAATTCGGCCATGGAGACAAATCCTACCTTCTCTTTTGATGAGTGGTGGTTGGTGCCCGAGTCAAGGGTGAATGCCCCGGGCGTAAGGATCGCTGCGCCCTTCATGGGCAGCCCCCTAGCCATCATGTTGGTGAGCTCTTTCTTCTCCTTTTTACCTTTGTTCCCGCCTTCTTTCTTGGGACTACGGCAGTCCCTAGCCCAGTGCCCAGCCTTGCCACAGTTGTGACAGTTGCCGGGCTTCTTGGAACTCTTCCCGCCACCACTGCCTTTCCCTCCACCGCCACCGCTTCCACTGTTGCCTTGACTGGAGCGAGAGCTTGCACTTTGTCCACCAAAGCGAGAGGCATAGGCTGAGATGTTTGCCTCGGCGCCACTGCGTCGCATGGACTCGTTGCGGACGTGTTCGGCGACAGCCTCGTACGTCAGATCTGCCTCCTTCCAACCGCCAAATACGGTGATCAAGGACCCCCAGCTTTCCGGCAGCGCCATTAGAAGGATCATGGCACGCATGTTGGAGTCGAGATTCCATTCCATTTGCTGGATCTCTTGCAGCACATTGTCGAACGACTGCAGAAATGCGGGTATCGATTCTCCTTCGCTCACCCTCATCGACATCAACCGTTGGAAGATGAAGAGTCGGTTTGCTAGGGCATTCAATTGATGCACGCGTGCGAGTTTTGCGTAGGCCTCGGCAGCCAACGTGCATCCTGTGATGTGGGAGTGTTGAGTCTCGTTGATGGACGTCACAAGAATGGCGAGAGCCATGTTGTTCTTCATTGTCCATGCTGCAAGGTCAGCCGCATGCGTCGTCACGGTCGCATCGGCTGGTGCTATCTTGGTCCCTTTTAGGATGTCGAGGTAGCCACACACGTTCATGATAATCTCAAACTGCCATTTCCACAAGGGAAAACCTGTCCCCGTGAATTTGGACATACCTGCCTCAAGGCGGGCTGGAGTCGGATCCGCCATTTCTTGCGGTTGCTCGTCTTTTCTGCTTCGCTGCTACTCTGCTTCGTTGAGGCCGATGAGGCTGATGAGGCTGCTGACTGCGACCGTTGTCCAAGGTGGAGTTGGTTCCATTGCATACCCCTCCCGCCGATGATCGCCTAAGGCGATGGTGTCGTCGTGAGAGAACGGACTCGGGGTCGTACCACCTTCTAAAAAAGGGGTAGAGCTTAATCTCGTTGGGGCTCGAGGGTCTTGTCCAACATGGACAGAGCGATTCCCCGTCCCCTAGTCCGCCACGTGTGTGCACCCTACCTGAAGAAGCCAATGGAGCCGATGAAGCAGATGGAGCCGTCCGATGGTCGTGTCCCTCTTGTACCTGTGCGCCCTGCAAGACCACGCGCTAGTCGGTCTTGGAAGCGTGCCTTAGAACCAGAAGTGTGTGCCCATAACCCTTTGTCAATGCGCCCGATAGCAACGGTCTAGAAACGGGTCCCGACATGGGAGGCCGCCAACCGCTCTTGGTATTGCAACCAAGATAACATATCACCCTCGAACGAGGGATCCACACTTTAGGTTCGTTTGGTTTGCAACCTCACAAAGTCCGCATGTTGGTCTTTAGTGTCTACCTTTGGTTGGACACTCTGTGCGGAGTCTCAAAGGCAAGAACTGTAAATGGATGCATGCAAGGCACAGGCTTTTATACTTGCAGAGCTTTGCTAAAGCTTCTGCTTGTAGTGGCTCCACTGGAGCCAACCTCAACCTACATTCCTACTCGGCGCGTCCTTAGACCGCCAAGTGTCATCCTCATGGTAGGCTCTAGTAAGCTTCCTAGAAGCTTCCTATCCCAGTTTTGGCCACAAAGAAAATTGCGGCCGTCGCGGGGTTTGAACCCGCGACCTCTGGTTTGAGACTCCGGTGCCTAATCAACCAAGCCAAAAAGGTATGGTTCCTAAGATGAGGCACAGGGGACATACCCATTATGGGCAGTGCATTCCTGGCCCATCTCAGAACGGACCAAGGGGACATACTCCATAGAGCAGTGCATGCCTTGTCTCTATGTGTAGCTAGCCAGCTAGGCAGTGGACAAGGTGCATTCTATTTCAACAATGTCTTGTGGGCCGTCTCATAGCCCACCATAATGCACTTTTGCGCTCTTGTATCCAGCTTGCAAGCACCCTCACCCGCCTGGACCTTTGCTCATGCGGTGGAGCCAAAGACTTTCAGGTGTAATGCGTCAGGCTTCTTCCCTCACCATACTCCTTGTGGCGTCCTCTTTTACTTGCCCTTTTTCTTGCCGCACCTGTCCACAGCAGCCGTAGGAGTAAGGTTGACGAGATAGCATGCCGTTCTTGTAACTTCCGCCCAGAACCGTGGTGGATGTTTTGCATGAAAGAGCATGCTGTGCACCATGTCATGGATGGTCTGATTCATCCGTTTGGCCACATGATTGCTTTGCGGCGTGTAGGGCATTGTGGGCTGGTGGTTGATCCCATGTTGTCACAACCAGCCCTTGCATGCCTCATACTCTCTGCCGTTATTCTTTGGTAATGCTTTGAATTCATTTCCAGCCTGCCGCTCCACCATGGCAACAAAATCCTACAACTTTTGTCTGACATCTACCTTGGTTCTGAGGAAGGAGATCCACACTTTGTGGCTATGGTCATCCATGAATGTCAGAAAAAACTTGCTACCTCTGTTTGATGCTGTGCAAAAGGGCCCACACACAAGGGTGTGAATCAGGTCAGGGGCTGATTCTGCGTGCCGACCGTTGTGCTGAAAGCGCTTTCGCTAGTTGTTACCTTGGAGGCAAGGTTCACACAGGCTGCCACACCCAAATGCATCCTTCTTGCTCCCATCAATGTCGTGGACTAGCTATTGCTACTAGATGACTTGGAGCTTCATGTTTGTAACGCGCCCAAAGCGTTTATGCCACAGATCAGCGTCTTCGTCCTTTGCGGTAGAGGTTTCTGGTTTTTTTTTTTTTTTTGGTGTCCTCTCTTGCGTTGGTGCCAAGACCACTGCCTCCACCACACCCACATGACCCTCATCGTTTGAGCTCTTTGTTGCAGTTTTTTGCAATACGTCAACCCGTGGGACCTGTGTCATAAGATCTTTGTTGACGTAGAGGACCTTGATGTCCTTGTTCCTATCGATGACCGCCTTATTCTGCATGAACACCACCATCATGTCATTGTCCGTGATTTTTGACACGGACAGGAGGTTTTCTGCAGAGGAGGGCATGTAGACTACGTCAAACAGCCAGAGATCCTTCTCCGCACCATTGAGATTGATGCTCATCAGCTTGTATCCAACACCATTTGTGTTCACAATGCTGCCATTTGCATATTTGAATCGTTGATCAGAGGGGGCGATGGAGATAAATCCAGCCTTGTTGTTGCTAGAATGGTAATCAGTGCCCGATTCGAGCCCAAAGGCTCCTAGCCTAAGCAGCGCCACACCCTTTGCTGGGGGCGTGCTTTGCGCCATCATGTTGGTGGCTTCTTTGCCACCTTTTTTTGTTGCATTTTTTCCCACTGCTTCCACATTATTCCTTCCTTGGCGACCTGTAATCTCTTTCCCAGTCCCCAGGATTTGCAGTTGTGGTAGTTGCTCTGCCGCTTGGGAGCCTTGCCACCATTGTTGCCTCCGTTGCCACCGCTTCTCCTGCTGCCTTTCTGACCGAAGGCTGATCCTTTGCTCCCACGATCACCAAAGCGTGCAGCTTAGGGTTAAAAGTTAGTCTCATTATTGCTACATCGCATGGCCTTGTTTTGCACGTACTTGGACACAGCCGTGTACGCTAGGATATCCTCCTTGCAGCCCCCCATGACAGTGATCATTGGGCTCCAGCTCTCTAGTAGCGCCACGAGGAGCATCGTGGCTTTCATGCTTTTGTCAAGGTCATAGATCATCTGGTGAGCCTCTCCAAGTAGTCTCTCAAACTATTGTAGCAAATTGGGGATTGATTCCCGATTTCATTCACCCGCATGCTGATCAACCATTGTAGGACGAATGATCTGTTTTTCGAGGAAAGTGAATTGGTGCACACGCTTGATCTTGGCACAAGCATTCAAAACTAGTGTGAATCCCGCAATGATAGGAACATAATTCTTGGCCACCACGTTCCTTAGGAGTGACATGACGTTATCATTTCTTTCAATCCATGTCTCATGCTCTAATGAACCCTATGTGGGAACCTCCTCCTCTCCTCTCAGAAGCTTGATTAATCCATGCACTTTCCTTGCCAGTTCCAACTGCCATCTCAACAACAAAAAGTCCTCCTCAACGACAGGGATCCAGGACCTTGCACCACTGCAGTGGCAATCATGGTTGCTCCTGTGGTCTGCCATGTGGTAGTCACTGTTGTGTTTAAGGACTGCCCTGTGGCAACCTCTATTCCGTTTGAGGGCTGCCCTGTGGCAGCCCCCCGTTGCTGCTGACGGGCCATCCATTTCAGCTGCCATTTTCTACAATTTGCATCTCTGCTACATTGAGGCTGATGTAGGCTAATATTAGCTGATGTGTGCTACCGGTTTAAAGGTACAGATCCGTTGCCTATCCCTCGGGCCACTGTTGACCTAAAAATAGAGAAGACAGATCACAGTAGCACACCTAGAGTATTGCCTCCAAGGGCATAGCTCTTCCTGCTTGGGAACAAAGGGTCGTGCCTCCAAGGGAGGAGCTTGTCCTTCGTTTTTGTGTGTTGGGTGCCAATTCAAATGTTGGGGCTGGTAAAACAGATGGACTAGATGGAGATGATGGAGCTGACGTACGTACCTAGAAAGAGCGTACGAGAGTTGAGTGAAACGTGCCTTACCACTGGTCTGTGTGGGCCCATAACCCTTTGTCAACCGCCCTGAGGCAAACGGACTAGAAAACAAGGCCGACACAATAGCACTTTTAGTCCGCTCCTAGCATTTCATATAGGAGAAGATATCACCCTCAGGATCATGGTTCCACACCAAGAAGCTCCAATGCAATCACTTGCTAACAGCTGCGTCGATCAAACAGTTGGTCACTTTTACGCAAGGTGCTAGTCAAAGACTAACCCCTGGGGCTTAGACCAGCCACTGTCTTCTTTTTACCATTGCTTAGTTGGACACCTCTGCAAGGAGCATCTAAGGCCAGATTGTGTAATTACAATGAGGAATGAGCTTGGTACATATAGTCATAGGCCTGGCGTCCAACGTGTGTGTGTGTAGTGGCACTTTTGGGGTAGCCTGTCGATACCACCTCACCAGCTCACCAATTAGCGCATCTGCTGACCCCAAGTGGCACATCCTACTTCTACATGGAGAAGTGTTTAAGAAACTTCCCATGTGCGAGAAGGTCAAAACCCTTCCCACGCACATGAAGGTTCGATCGGAGGACATGTTGCTCCTGCGTCTTACACGTAATGTGTTGTGCTATACTTCTAGTGTCTCACTTGGACTTGCACCATGAAAACTGTACTGGGGACTTACTCCAAGAGAGCAATGCATGCCCAACCTCTCCGAGCAGTGGCCATGGGGCATAAAAGAACAGCGTTTGTAAATTTTGCTTCCTTTTCTTCCTTTTTCATTGCAAGGGCTCCTTGCAATATCAGTTGTGCGGGGACCTCCCTTGCAGGCCTCTTGCCCACTAGTGGTGCTTATTGTGTTTAGCTTTTTGGGGTTGATGCTCATAATCCTCCAAATGGTAGCCGTAGTAGGCTCCATTCTTGTCACTGCTACTCCTAGCCCTTTAATGACCATCTTGCACACCTCCTTGCTGCTCATTCCCCGCTGCCCCGCAAACATCAACAACCCTTCCACCTCCCTCATAGTTTTCCGCTACCACTTCTTTTGATGTTCTCCACCCTCTGCACCTTCTCCTTCTCTTTTGTCGACAGGTTTTGGCGGTGTGCTAGCCGTCCTTCACTGCCTTGGTGCCCATTGCTTCTTGTGCTTCCTTTTGTTGTGCTTCTTTTTTCCTTTGCATCTCTTCTTGTTGCAGTATACATGCTTTTACAATTGCAGCCCTAATCCATGCCTCCTCGTGCCGCTTTTGTGTTGAAATGATATGCACCTTGTCCACTACCTACATGGACAGCTGCACATGTGGACAAGGCATGCACTGCTCTATAGAGTATGTCCCCTTGGTCTGTTCCAAGATGGGCCAGGAATGCACTGCACATAATGGGTATGTCCCATGTGGATCATCATAGGAATCATGCCTTTGTGGCCTAATGGAATAGGCGCCATAGTCTCAAACGAGAAGCCGCGGGTTTAAACCCCATGACGGACGCAGCCCTCTTTGTGACCCAAACCATGGCAGGAAGCTTATAGGAAGCTTACTAGAGCCCGCCTTGAGAATGACACTTTGTGGTCTAAGGAGGCGCCAAGTAGGACTGTAGGTTAAGGTTGGCTTCAGTGCAGCCACTACACGTAGACACCTTAGCAAAGTTCTGCAGGTTTGAAAGCATGTACATTACATGCATCCATTTATGGTTCTTGCCTTTGAGACTCCTCACAGAGTGTCCAACCAAAGGTAGACACTAAAGACCAATATGTAGACTTTGTGAGGTTGCAAACCTCACAAACCTAAAGAGTGGATCCCTCGTTTGAGGGTGATATGTTATCTTGGTTGCAATATCAAGAGCGCTTGGCGGCCTCCCATGTTGGGACCCGCTTTCTAGACGGTTGCTATATGGCGCATTGATAAAGGGTTATGGGACCACACTTCTGGCTCTAAGGCATACTTCCAAGACCGACTAATGCGTAGTCTTGCAGTATGCACAGGTACAACAGGGACACAAACATCGGATGGCTCCATCTGCTCCATCAGTTCCATCGGCTTCTTCAGGTAGGGTGCGCGTACGTGGCGGACTAGGGGACAAGGAACAGCTCTGTCCATGTTGGAGAAGACTCTCAAACCCCAACAGGACTAAGCTCTACCCCTTTTAGAAGGTGGTACAGTCCCGAGTCCTTTCTCTCATGACGACACCATCGCCTTAGGCGATCATCGGCGGGAGGGGTATGTAAGAGAATGAGCTACACCTTTTGACAACAATTGCAGTCAGCAACCTCATAAGCCTCATTGGCATCAACAAAGAAGGGTATCAACAAAGCAGAGAAGACGAGCAACCACCAACAATGGTGGATCCCACTCAAGCTTGCCTTGAGGCGTGTATGTCTAAATTAATAGAGACAGGTTCTTACCTTGTGGAAATGGCAGTGTAAGATTGTTATGATCGTGCATGCCTACCTTGACATCCTAAAAGGGACCAAGCGAGCACGCATCGATGCGACTTTTACGACGCATGCGGCTGACCTTGCAGCATGGACCATGAGAAATAACATGCCTCTCACCATTCTTGTGACGTCCATCAATGAGACTCAACCCTCCCACATCACAGGATGCACATTTGCTGCCAAGGCCTACGCAAAACTCGCACGTGTGCATCAATCAAACGCTCTAGCAAACGACTCTTCATATTCCAAAGGTTGATGTCAACAAGGATGAGCGAAGGAGAATCGATAGCTGCATTTTTGCAGTCGTTCAACAACGTACTGCAAGAGGTCCAGTTCATGGAATGGAATCTCGACTCTAACATGCATACCATTATCCTTGTAATGGCGCTGCGGGAAAGCTCGGGGTCCTTGATCACCATATCTAGCGGTTGGAAGGGGGCATGTTTCACGTATAAGGCTGTTGCCCAACACGTCCGCAGCAAGTCCATGCGACAAAGTAGCAATGAGGCAAGCACCTAAACCTATGTCTCTCGCTTCCACAGACAAGGTACAAGCTCTTGTTACAGTCAACGCAATAGCGAAAGTGGTGGCGGTGGAGGGAAAGGCAACGGTGGCGGGAAGAGTTCCAAGAAGCCTGGCAACTGTCACAACTGTGGCAAGGCTGGACACTGGACTAGGGACTGCCGTATTCCTATGCCAGAAGGCAGGAACGAAGGTGGGAAGGAGAACAAGGAGCTCATGATGGCTAGGGGGTTGCCCATGAAGGGGGCAGCAATCCTTAGGCGCGGGGCATTTGCCCTTGACTTGGGCACCAACCATCACTCACAAAAAAGAAAGGTGCATCTGTCTCCATCGCCAAATCTGTCATGCGCATCAAGTGCGCAAACAATGGCGTTGAAGAAGCCATGCGCAAAGGGGACAAGGTGATCACGTTCAACATGAACAGTGTGGAGAAAGCGGTCAACCTTCAAAAGGTGGTGTACATGCCATTTTTTGCAGCCAACTTGTTGTCCTCACAAATCACCGACAACAACATGACAGTGGTGTTCACCAACAAGGAAGCTATGGCCATAAAAAATGAGGACATCCGTGTTTTGTACACCAAAGACGACCTCATGCTTCAAGTTCCAAGAGTCAACCGCCTCTACGTGCTTCAAACAAAGGTCACCAAGGTGTCGGATGATGGGCTGGCATGTGCCACCAAGATAGTGGCACCAGAGCCAAAGGATGAACCACAGGCGGCTGTTGCGGCCGCAACATCAACCAAGAACACTGATGTTGAGCTCTGGCAGTGGCGATCTGGCCACGTGGCAAACAGCATGCTGCAGAAGATGCAGGAGGAAGAGGTAGTCCGCAGATTGGAAAGGTGCACCATGAAGCATGGTGAAGGGTGTACATTGTGTGAACCATGCGTTCAAGCCAAAGAAAAGAAAAAGCCGTTTGGGAGAGGGGGTCAACGATCAGAGCACGTCTTGGAACTGATACACAGTGACATGTATGGACCCTTCCACACACCGTCTAATGAAGGAAGCAAGTACTTCATGACCTTCATTGAAGACCACAGCTACAAGTTGTGGATCTAATTCTTCAAAACAAAGGGAGAGGTCAAGGAGAAGCTCCTCGACTTTGTTTCCATGGTGGAGCGGCAAACGTCAAAGAAAGTGAAGATTCTTCAAAGTGACAACTGGGGTGAGTACGAGGCATGCAAGCCTTGGCTCAAGCATCATGGCATCCGCCACAAGAAAACAACCCCTTTCAACCCTTAAAGCAACGGCGTGGCCGAGAGGATGAACCAGACCCTACTTGGCATGGTGCAAAAGCATGCTTTTTGATGCCAAACGCCCCACTTTGTTTTAGGGCTGAAACAGCAACAACGACTTGCTACCTCTTGAACCTCACACCAGCGACCACCTTGTGGAAGCGTGGAAAGGAGGAGGACAAGCAGCTGAAGACCGCACAAGAGACATGGTCGGGAAAAAACCAAACGCATCTTATCTGAAGGTGTTCGGGTCAACTACATGGGTGAAGATCCAGTCGGGAGAAGGTGGAGGCAAGCTAGATGCACGTTCCAAGAAGTGCGACATGGTTGAGAACGACACACCACACAAAGCCTATTGGCCTTCGGACCAGGTAGCAGGCAAGCTCATAAGGAGCCGCGATGTCGTGTTTTACGAACACACCCGTGAAAAGGGAGAGCTGCTGGACCCGAACCTCTCTCCAAAAGCGGGAGAGTGGATAGTGTTGCTTGAGTGTGGAGACCAAGCACCGAACAATTGGCTCGCTTTTCCAGCAGGTGGTGTGAATGTGAGAGTACATGTGGAGGATGACGCAGCATCTCACATGGACGCATCTACTGAGGCGTCCCGGGCTTTCGAGTCCGACTTGGTGTCTGACGACTCTTTTGATGATGAAAATGATAAAACATCACCACCTTTGGAAGCACCAGGACCAAAGCAAGAAGTTACACCAGCCCCCCGGCATAGTTTACAACCAGATAAAGCACCTTTGCGTGATGAAGACGATTGGACTGGCCTCAGCTGGTCATGCATGGTTGAGGTGGGGCCATCTACAGTGGCAGAGGCAAAGAATGGCCCAGATGCGGCCAGGTTGAAGGAGGCAGTGGATAGCAAGCTCGCGTCCATTACCAAGAATGGCACATGGGTGCTTATGGATAGATCTCACAAGGCTCACGTGGTCTGATTCAAGTGGTTCATCCGAGTGAAGAAGAAGCAAGACGGAAAAACTGAAAAGTTCAAGGCAAGATTGTGAGTACAATGAGAGGTTTGTGCCTGTCGTGACCTTTGCCTCCATTTGATCTCTCCTTGGCATTGTAGCCACAAAGAACCTGGAGATACACCAGATGGACGTCAAGACATCTTTTCTTCATGGGAAGCTTGACAAGGAAGTAGTGATGGAGGTGTCTGAAGGAGTCAAAGCTCTCAAAGGCAAGGTGTGCAAGTTGGTGAAAGTGCTCAACAGGCTAAAATAGGCCCCAAAGATGTGGTACAAAGAGATAGACAGTTTCATGACCAGTCTCTCCTTCGGGCATTGCCAAAATGACCGGAGCATGTACGTGCACAATGATGGGAGAGTGCTGATGCCGGTTGCATTGTACGTGGATAATCTGATCACGTGCTCGTCTTTGGTCGAGCTGCTGGATGAGCTGAAGTTTGCCCTTAGTAAAAGGTTCAAGATGGAGGACATGGGTCCTTTTGAATACTACCTTGGGACCAACATCCATCACAACCAAGTAGCACGCACCATCAAACTCAACCAAACCAAACACATTGGTGAGGTACTGAAGTGCTACCATATGGAAGACTGTAAACCTATCAGCACCCCAATGATGAACCATGCAAAGCTCAATGCCTCCATGTCGCCAAACAATGAAGCAAAACAAAGGGAGATTCAAGAAATACCCTACCAGTCCACCGTGGGTAGTATCATGTACGCCATGGCAGGGACTCGTCTGGACATCTAGTATGCTCTGGGACAAGTGAGAAGATTCGTGGCCAACCCAGGGCCACAACACTGGCAAGTAGTAAAGAGCATCTTGCACTACTTGCAAAAGACACGTCACATGGGTCTCATCCTAGGAGGCCAAGAAGGTACAGACCCCCTTCACCTGAAGTGCTTTACCGACGCTGACTGGGGCGGAAACATTGACGACCAAAAATCTGCCTCTGGATACATGTGCATCTTGAACGGTGCTGCCATCTCATGGGCCAGCAAGAAGCAAGATTGTCTTTCCATGCCCACGGCCGAGGCATACAACATTGCTGTGTCTGAGTTGTGCAAGGAGAGGAAGTGGCTTTGCAAGCTGCTTTTCGAAATGACAGTGCCACAGAAGGACCCCATGGTCGTACACATGGACAACATGAGCGCCATCTTCATTGCTGAAAATCATATCATCTCTCGGAAAACAAAGCACATTGACACACGTTACCACTACTCACGTGACTTGGTCATGAAGAACGTGGTGGACTTGTAACACTGTGGAACCAAGAATATGCTTGTTCACTACATGACCAAGCTGCTAGAGAAGGACATGCACTATGCGGGCATTCGTGGATGCGGTATGAGGAGTGCGGCAAAGGAAGGGTGAGCCCGAAGGCATTGATGGAGCCTAGTGAGTGATAGGTGGACAAATTGCGGCCGTCACAAGGCTGCGGCCTTGTGATAGCCCCGGTTTTATTTGTGGCCCAGACTAGGACAAGAAGCTTCTATGAAGCTTACTAGAACCTGCCGTGAGGATGACACTTGAAGGTCAAAGGAGGGGCCAAGTAGGACTGTATGTTGAGGTTGGCTCCAGTGGAGCCACTACAAGCAGAAGCTTTAGCAAGACTCTGCAAGTATAAAAGCTTGTACCTTGCATGCGTCCATTTACATTTCTTGCATTGGACACTCCTCACAGAGTGTCCAACCAAAGGTAGACACTAATGACCAACATGCAGACCTTGTGAGGTTGCAAACCAAACAAACCTAAAGTGTGGATCCCTTGTTCGAGGTTGATATGTTATCTTGGTTGCAATACCCAGAGCAGTTGGCGGCTTTCCATATCAGGACCCGGTTTCTAGACCGTTGCTATCTGGCATATTGAAACACTGTTGTGCCAAAGGGTCTCAAGAGTCGGATGAGGACACTCTTCCTATGCGTGACTGTGCACAGACCACAACCAATGATGATGTGTTTACCGCAAAGACTGGCACCATTGTGCCAAATTGAGTGTCCTTTGGGCCAACCCACGGAGGCGTTACCACTTCAGCGGAGGCACCTACTATATCTTGAGCCTCCTTCACTCCTTCCATGCTTTTGGTTTACTTTTGCTACACTTTCGTCACCGTGGTCGCCCCTGCCACCACAATTGTTTCCATAGGAGACTCCTACAACTCTGCCATTCCTACCTCCCTAGGGGCCATTGGGGATCTAGTGAGCTCTACATCTTATATCTCTTTTCTTATGACTCTCTTGCCACTACAGCAGGTGCGGCATCATGGAGGCACTTCTTTTCATACTCTTTTGTCCTTCCATGACTCATCTTGCCCCTGCCACATCCCCTTGGGACACCCGTCTCAGCCTCCTCTTGTGCCTCTTGGTGTGTTGAGGGCATGGAAGGCTCATTTGTTCTAGCTACCCCAGCATCTTCTTCCTCCTCCCTGATCTTGCAAGCCACCTGGGCTTGCGTGCGTTCTTCTCTCCTCTTGTTCTGATGTTTTGCTTCTCCTGGCTTCAGCTTTTTAACCGCATCCAGCACCTGATCTTCTGATTCCGCGGCAATACCCTGACTCTCCGTCTTCTTGGTGCCCATAAGTCGATTCTATTTGGCCACATGTTGGAGTAGCACCGCGATCCACTCCTGACCTCCACCTCCACACCTGCCGGATCCTCACTGGTTTCATCTGCCGGATCCTCAACCAATTTTTCCTGCTCTGCCTGCGAGAGTGGGTTCTCAGCGTGTATGGTAAAGCATTTGGCAACCATGCTCCTCCATGATTCCCTATATCCCTCAAAGAAGTAGATACATATCTGGTCACTTTGCTGTGGATCCTTTGGCCGCCACTTCTCCATAACTACATGGACATGATAGCCCAACCACAAGTGAAGAGGATCGGTGCACTGGTTGGTAGGCACGGCTTTGGTTCTGCGGCATTGGGTGTGCAGGTGCAGGAGATAGGCGCAAGCCAATTCTTTGAGCAGGTAGAAGTAACAGCACAGGGACCACCCATTGGACTCTCCCTGCATTTCTTGTGACGACTTCCTACTGCCTTCCATATCCGGTTCATCCACGGGCTTGTCCACCACGTTCATCATGCGGTCGCAGGCCTGAACAAGTGGTCACATTGTCATGGCGTGGGAAATAGCATGCATTTCTCGTATCAGCAAGAGCACTCCCGCGGTCTCAAGATTGTGAAAGCCCCTTGCTTCTCTAGAAAATGATTGTATCTTGTTAGACACAAAGTGTAGATGCTGAGGCCATCCGTCCATCGTCAGGTTGAATGGAAGGAGGGGTTCCTTGAGTAGCTCTGCTTGCACCAGGAGGATAGTGCGGGCCATCCACTGTTGCTACTCTTTTCCTTTCTCTCCTATTCCCACACTTTGGCTGGAGCTTTCCTCTCTTTGCGGCAGCTCACCAAGCATGTTCATTGTACTTGTTCCTTCCATCCCTGACTGTGGACCTTGCCTCCCTCCTTGTGCTGGGCAAGTGTGTTGGCCTAAGGTGAGTGTGCATCCTAGACGGTCCCTAGCAGTGGCTGGTTCACACCACCAACTGTTTTTGGAGAGACTCAAACTATGGAGGCAACTAGTTCAAGGATGGAAAAAGCTAGTTAGAGAGTGTGGCAATAGCTTTGGCCTCAATTGAATGGGAACATGTTTTTGATCAAGGCTCACAAGCACTGGCTTTTAATAGTCACTTATCTAAGCTTTCCTGAGTACCAAAGCATGCCAGATTTTAGGCTTCTTAGCAGATTCTATGGTTTCTAAAGTGGCCCTTGGTAGGCTGTCCTTTTTCCCACCTACAAAGGCATCCCTTCCTTCCTGAAGAAGCTTCTGTCCTTCCTAGATTCCTCAGGTTTCTCCTATATGAGGGAAGGTATCCAGGAGACCAAGATACTTATAGGTGCCTTGTTGGACAAGTCACCCCCTCTAGAAAGTGTGGCACCTTCCGGGCTCCTCACTTAGCCTTTTAGAAACTCAAGAAGGAATTCTAGAGGTTGAGCTACCTCCCTTGAGGCAAGGCAGAATTTGATCACGTGGGACTTGAACCCAGGCCCCTACTCGTAGAGGTGGACACCATTAATGACTAAGCCACTTGGGCTTGTCTTTTTGGTGTTCCTTTTTGGGAGTCACTCCTGCCATGGTGTAGAGCGTTTCTTCAACAATCTTCCCCTTGCACGTCATCCATAGCAGTTGTCCATGCTCAACCTACAACTCAAAAGGCTTGGGAAAGTCCAAGCTGCATGCAAGTAGCATCATGCCAGCCCTTGGGTTGCGGCTTTGTAATGGCATTAACAAGCATGTGCTTTGTGCCAAAGTGCACAAGCACCACATAACCCTTTCCAACAATGGCTCGTGCATAGTGATGACGGATCTCTATTTGCTTGGTCCTCCGGTGTAACACACGGTTCTTGATAAGGCGGATGACACTCATGTCATCAACGTTGAGTACCGTTGGCTTCTTCTGTGGCACCTTAAACTCATTGAGCAATCGCTGAAGCCATAGCGCCTCCATTGCAACTTCAATGAATCCAGTACACTCCGCCTCAATTCTAGACAGTGCAACACAGTCCTGCTTCCAGCTTGCCCAAGACACTGCTGCATCACCAAACACTGAAAAATTGCCTGATCTTCACTTTTGGTCATCAAAGGCACTTGCCCTGTCCGGGTCACAGTAGCCAACCATCTCGAGGGATTCATTTTGGGCTCCCCCCGCAAACACAAGTCGCGACTGTGTCGTTGCCTTCAAGTGGCGGAGTATTCTCTTGACTGCTTGCCATTGTAGCGGCCCTAGATCAGCAACATAACGGATCACTTGTCCCTTTGTAAAGGCAAGATCAGGCCGCGTTACCACCATGGCATACATTATGCTGCAAACTAAGACTGGTTCAGTACTCGAGCCATGTCATCCTTCCTTAACGGACAGATTGGACACGCACTGCTCCCTTGGAGTAAGTCCCTCAAACCTTGTGTGTGGTACAAGTCTAAGCAAGATACCAGAAGTGTAGCGCAACGGATAGCATGTTAGACTTAGCAAGAAGAGGTCCTACGATCAAGGCTTGATGTGCGCAGGAATGTTTTTGACCTTCCTCCACAGAGAAAGTTTCTTATACATATCTCCATGCATGAGGAGGATGTCCCACTTGGTGGTCAATGGATGCGCCAATTGGTGAGCTGGTGAGGTGGTGTAGAGTGGCCACCCCAATAGTACCAGTACCCACTCACCTTAGAAGACAAGCCTATGACTATATGTACCAGGCTCATTTTTTATTCTCATCATACAATATGGCCTTAGATTCTCCTCACACAGTTGTCCAACTAAGAAACAATGTAAAGAAGACACTGGTTGGTCTAAGCCCCAGGAGTTAGTCTTTGACTACCACTTTGCACAGAGGTGACCAAGTATGAAGCGGACACAGTTGCTAGCAAGTGATTTCCTATGAACTTCTTTGTGTGGAACCGTGATCTTGAGGGTGATGTTTTCTCCTAGCTGAAATGCTAGGAATGGATGGCAGGTGCTATTGTGACGGCCCTGTTTTCTAGTCCATTTTCCTTAGGCTTGTTGACAAAGGGTTATGGGCCCATACTAACTAGTTGTAAGGGACTCTTCGCTCAACTCTGGTACTCTCTCTGCAAGTGTGCATGTCAACTTCATTAGCTCCATCAGCTCCATTTGCTTCATCAGCTCCAACAGCTGAACTTGCACCTAGCACACAAGGACCAAGGAGAAGCTCTGCCCTTGGAGGCGCGACCCTTTGATCCTAACCAGGACAAGCTCTTCCTTTGGAGGCAAAACCGTGGGTGTACTTGTGTGATCTGTTTTCTTTGTTTTGACGTAAACATCCGATGGAGTGGAACACAACGGAACTGCACCTTCAAAACAGTAGCAGATATTAGCTAACACTAGCCTACATCATTCTCAATGTAGCAGAGATGTAGATTGCAGAAAAGGAAAACAAACATGGCTGGCCCATCACAAACAGTGGGGGCTGCTGCAGGGCAGACCTCAAATACAACAGGGGCTGCCCCACGGAAGTTGCCAAACTCAATAGTGGCTACCACAAGTGAGACCACTGGAGCAACCGTAAGTGCTACTGCACTGCCGTAAGGTCTATGATCTTTGGGAGGAATCCCGGTCTTTGAGGGGAACGACTTTCCACTCTTGAGATGGTAGATCAAACAAGCAATGAAAGTGTGCGGCTTCATCATGCTTCAAAAGGAGAGGAGCGGGTTCCTCCGGTGGGATCGTCGGAGCACGAGGCAGGCATGGATGGAACAAACTGATATCTTCATGTCATTCCTCAGCAATGAAAGTGCTAAGAAGTATGTTCCCATCATTGCCTGGTACACGCTGGCTTCTGAAGCTTACAAGAAGATCAAGTGTGTGCACCAATCCACCCTCCTTTCCAATAGATTATTCATCCTACAATGGCTGATCAGCATGCGACTGAATGAGGGAAAATCAATCCCTGATTTCCTAGAGGAGTTTGAAGGACTCCTTGGCAAGGCTTGCCAGATGAACTGGGACCTTGACAAAAACATGAAAGCCATGATTCTCCTCATGGCGCTACCAGAAAGCTGGAGCCCAATGATCACTGTCATGGAAAGTTGGCAGGAGGATGACCTGACATACATAGCAGTATCCGAGTACGTGTGGAACAAGGCCATGCGCCATTGCGAAAGTGAGGCAAACTTCTCAGCCTATGCCGCACGCTACGGTGGCCGCGGGAGTAAGGGGTCAGTCTCTGGTCACAAATGTGGTAGGGGAAGTGGGGCCGGCGGAGGCAACAATGGCGTCAAGGCTCCCAAGCGACAGGGCAACAACCGCAACTGCGGCAAACCTGGGCACTCGGTAAGAGAGTGCAGTTTGCCAAAGAAGGAAGACGGCGGAAGTGGTGGGAACAAAGAAGGAAGGTTGGCAAACAAGCATCCAACATGATGGCACAGAGAACGCCTCCGGCAAAAGGAGCAGCGCTGCTCAGGCCAGCAACTTTTGGGCTTGACTCCGGCACCGACCATCACTCTAGCAACGACCAGGCTGGATTTGTCTCCATCAGCCCCACCAACCGATGTTTCAAATGCGCAAACGTTGGCGTTGTGAACGCAAAGAGCCTGGGAGACAAGCTAGTGAGCATGAGCCTCAATGGTGCAAAGAAGAATTATGGGTACTTGGCGTGGTCTACATGCCATCGTTTGCGGAAAACCTCCTGTCCATGTCAAAAACAGCACACAACAACATGACAGTGGTGTTCACGCACAAAAAGGCGGTCATTGCCAGGAACAAGGACATCAAGATCCTCTACCCCAACAAAGATCTCGTGGTACAGGTCCCATAGGTTGACGGGCTCTACGTATTGCAGACAAGTGTAACAAAGAGCTCAAAAGACGAGAGTCATGCGGGTGCGACAAAGGTAGTGGTATCCATACCAATGCAAGATAGCACACCTATGGAAACTGAGAAAGTATCCACGCTGGTCCACGGCATGGATGGTTGTAAGAAGGATGCGGTTGGGTGTGGCAGCCTGTGTGAACCTTGCCTCCAAGGCAAGACCAAGTAAACACGTTTTGAGCGCAACGGTTACCGCGTAGAATCAGCCCTTGACCTGATTCACACCGATGTGTGCGGACCCTTCCACACGGTGTCAAACGGTGGTAGCAAGCAATTTCTGACCTTTGTTGACAACCACGGCTGCAAGGTGTGGATCGTTTGCCTCAAAACCAGGAGAGAAGTTAGAGAAAAGATGCAAAATGTTGTCTCCATGGTGGAGCGGCTGGCTGGAAAGAAAGTCAAAGCAATACAAAGTGACAACGGCGGAGAGTATGAAGCATGCAAGGCCTGGTTACGGCAACACAGGATCAACCACCAGCACACAACTCCCTACGCACCAGAAAGCAATGGTGTGGCTGAGCACATGAAACAGATTATCCTCGGCATGGTGCATAGCATGCTCTTTGATTCCCACCTTCCACCACGCTTTTGGGTAAAAGCGGCAAGCACTGCGGGTGCTCTAGGCATGTGTGGTAAGAAAAAGGGCAAGCAACAGATGACGCCACAAGAAGTATGGTCACGGAATAAGGTGGATACATCACATCGCAGAGTTCTCGGCGGCACCGTATGGGAAACTTTCCAGGCAGGAGAGGGTGGCGGCAAGCTAGATGTAAGAGTAAAGAAGTGCGTGATGGTGGGTTATAAGACAGCCCAAAAGACCTACCACCTGTGGGACCTTGCAGCAACAGGACTCATCAACAGCCATGACGTGACCTTTGACAAGAGGAAACCAGGCAAGGACGAGGTGCTTGATTCCAAACAAGCTCCAAAACAAGGAAAGTGGTTTCTATTTATGGATTCAAGAGATCAAGCTCTTGAAAACTGGCAAGTGGTGCCAGTGCGGCTGGCCATGAAGAAGAGTGGTGTGGCAGGGAGAGCGGCTGTGCACGGTTGATGCATCGGTGAGCTCCAACACAGAGTTGGGGATGTTCAAGGTCTCTGAAACCGGCTTGCAAGCCCGTGGCTCTTCAAAGGAAGGAAAACACAGCTTCAGGACAGCCAGCACCACAGGAGCAAAAGCATTGCAAAGATCCAGCAGTAATGCAGCGTCAGAGCACACAACAAAGAAAAAAAAACTCCAAAGCATAGCGCTGACACTGAAAACTAGACTGGACTAAGCTGGTCCTGTTTGGCTCAGGGACAGCCGCTCACTATGGCTGAGAAGCTCGCAAGGCCCAATGCGATCAAGTGGAGAAAGGCGATAGACAACGAGCTTGCATCCATCAAAGAAAATGGCACATGGGTGCTGGTGGACAGATCCGCTAACGCGGTGGGCTCAAAGTGGGTGCTTAGGTTGAAGCAGAAGCAAGATGATAGCATCGAGAAGAACAAGGCAAGGGTCGTGATGAAAGGATTCTCACAGTGCGCAGGGTGTGAGTACGATGAGACCTTTGCACCAGTTGTCAAATTTGCCTCCATAAGGTCCTTGCTCACTGTTGCTGCTGCCAAAGACCTTGAGCTCCACCAGATTGATGTAAAAAAAGCCTTCCTTTATGGGAAGCTAAAAAAGGAGGTGCTAATGGAGGTACCACAAGGTGTCAAAGCACCCAAGGGTAACGTGTGCAAGCTGGTCAAGGCGTTGTATGGGCTGAAACAGGCCCCACGGATCTGGTACAAGGAGACGGCCAACTTCATGGCTGATATCTCTTTCACGCACTACAAGAATGATCCCAGCGTCTACGTGCGGGAGGATGCACGTGGCTTCCTGCTCATGGCGTTGAACGTGGACAATGTTTTCATGTACTATTCATCGCAGGACCTGAAGAAAAATCTGGATAGCAAGTTCAAGATGAAGGACGTAGGACCTGTTGACTACTACCTCGACATTGCTATGCACCACAGCCGCAAACCAGGCACAATTGACCTCAACCAGAACAAGAACATCATGGACGTCTTGAAGTGGTACAAAACAGAGGACTGCAGTCAGCACCCCTATGCTATCCGATTGCAAGCTTTCCTCCTACATGTCACCAAGCAACGAGGCAGTTCAGCAGGAGATGCAAGACATTCCGTACCAGTCCGCTGCTGGGAGCCTCATGCATGTGATGGTGGGAACGTGACCTGACATTGCTTATGCTGTGGGCTAGGTGAGCAGGTTTGTGGCCAATCCTTGGCCAGAATATTAGCAGGCCATGAAGCGGAGTTTTTGCTTTTTCAAAATGACTTGGCATGTGGGACTTCGCTTTGGAGGTCTAGAAGGATGTGACTCGCTGTGACCGCCATGCTACAGTGACGTGGACTGGGGAGAGCGGATTGACAACAAGAAGTCCACGTCAAGGTTTACTTGTCTTCTCAATGGTGGTGCGGTCTCATGGGAAAGTAGGAAGAAAGATTGCGTCTTGTTTTCTACTCCTGAGGCAAAGTAAACTTTACTCTCAGAATTCCACAAGGAAACACAGTGGCTTTGTTGTTTGCTTGATGAGATCAAGGCACCACAAGAGGAAGCAACGGTCATCCACATCAACAACAAAAGTGCCATTTCTATGGCAGAGGGTGACATGATCTCTTTGTTGATTGCTTTTGCCCCTTGTTCACTGTTGTAGAACGGGTCAGGCATGCTCTGCCCCTTTTGAAGGTATGACCCCTGGATCCATAGTACTGTCACTCAACTATGCTCTGTCTCATGTGAGATGTGACCTCTAAGTACACCATGTGGGTGAGTGGTTACCTTGGCGATTTTGTTCATTTGGCCAAGTGAGAGATCATGAGTTTGATCCTAGCCCCATGGACATCTTGTTTTCTATGGAAGCTTCCAAGACAAGTCCTTTTATAGTTGTCTGTCCAGTCCTATAACTCAAAAGAACATTCATGGGAAGTCGCCTGAACGAGCCACCTCACCAATAGACTTACGCTGTGGGCTTAACGCCTATGCTGATCAGTTAACCCTTGCTTCATGCTCTCTTGCGTATTGACGACTTGAGTTCTTCTTGAGATGCAATGCTAAGGCGTTAGTACTCTTGAAGGTGAAGTGTATGCCTGATTAAGTTTGGGGTGCATTACACATGCAAGCAAAGGTAGAAGGCCTAAAAACCTTTGTGAGCTTTTTGGTTCTGCGCCTTCTCCGCCAAAGGTGGTTAGCTCAGTAGTGAACAAAGGGTTATGGGTCCACTCCTCTGGTTAGGGAAGTTACACGCACGCAACCACTAAGGTCACAAGCAGTGAGAGCGCCTTAGTTCTGACCCAATTTCTTTGCTTGTAGGGCAACATCAGTAAGTGGAGAATGCAACACATCGACACCTTTCAACCTTGGGAGCTGACATCAGCCTACATGAGCCTACATCAGCCTACATCTGCTTGCAACGACCAACGTGAACAGGGGAAGCAGTTGCATCCTCTTACCAACAGCATACAACGGCCTCAAACACAGGTATAAACCTGGGTTTGGCATCAACAACAGGTGCATGAGCTGTAGCAGTTGTAGTGTTAGGGACAGGGGAACCTGGGAATCATTCGCCCATCCTAAAGTTTGATGGAGAGGGGTTTGCGCTCTGGAAGTGGCAGTTAGAGATCATCATGGATGATAGAGATCTACTAGGACATTTCGACGAAACTATCCTAGCACCAAAGGAGGAGGGTGCTGACCTTGTGGCACGGGTCAAGCTCAACAAGAAGGCTCTTACTATTCTTGTGTCCTCCAGACAACCCTCAGTCATTTCACACATCATCAGTTGTACAATGGCAACCGCGACATACGCCAAACTTGGCTGTTTCAGTCCTCCTCACTTGCCAATCGTCTCTTCATTCTACAAAATCTCTTGAGCATGAGGCTTGGTGAAGGGGAGGGTTTCTCCTCTTTAATGCAGAAGTTTGAGATGCTCTTGCAACAAGCCACCGGCATGGGTTGGTGTCAACCTGCCTGAAGCAAACGGACTAGAAAACAAGGCCAACACAAAAGCACTTGTCGTCCGCTCCTAGCATTTTAGCTAGGAGAAGATATCACCCTCAGGATCATGGTTCCACAGTGAGCAGTTCCTAGGCAATCACTTGCTAGCAATTGTGTCCACTTAACACTCGGTCACTTTTGCGCGAGGTGCTAGTCGAAGACAAACTCCAGGGGCTTAGACCAACCAGTTTCTTCTTTATACTGTTTCTTAGTTGGACAACTTTGTGAGGAGAATCTAAGGCCAAGTTGTATAATCAGAATGAGGAATGAGCCTGGTACGTATAGTCCTAGGCCTGGCTTCTAAGGTGTGTAGGTAGTGGTACTTTTGGGGTGGTCACTCCACACCAACTCACCAGTCCGCCAATTGGCGCATCCACTGACCACCAAGTGGCGTACTCTTGTCATGCATGGAGAAATGTGTAAGAAACTTCCCCCCTGTGCAGGAAGGTAAAACAACCTCCTGGCACATCAAGGCTCGATCGCACAACCTGTTGTCCCTAAGTCCAACATGCTATCCGTTGCGCTACACTTCTTGTGTCTTGCTTGGACTTGCACCACGAACAAGGTTTGGGGGACTTACTCCAAGGGAGCAGCGCATGCCCAACTTGTCCTTCAAGCCATAGCAGTGGCCATGGGGCATAAAAGAACAACAATCTCTCCCTTGCACCTTAGGCCACCTGCTGTTGTAGTTTCCTTTGGCATGAACCTGTAGCTCTAGGTTGTGTTTGTGCATGTCAATTTTCTTGGTCTTTGGTTCTCATCTCTTGCATCCACCATGCCGACTCCTCGAGCACCTGCAACATGCAAGTCGATGTCTAGTGGCTTTGTCAAGAAGTTTGCAAGCATTTTCTTGGTTGCGACGTGCTCCAGTTCCACAACACCATTGGCGCCAAGGTCATGTGAGTAGTGGTACTGAATATCAATGTGCTTTGTACGCCGGGAGATCATATCGTCATCTGCCCTAGCGATGGCAGTTTGGTTGTCAATGCGGATGATGATTGCTTCCTCTTGTGGTGCTTTGATCTCATCAAACAAACTGCAAAGCCTCTGTGTTTCCTTGCACACTTTCGAGAGTGCAATGTACTCCGCCTCAGCAGTAAAAAGTGAGACGCAGTCATACTTCTTGCTTGCCCACGAGACCGCACCACTGTTGAGAAGACAGACAAAGCCTGAGGTGGACTTCCTGTCATGAATCCGTCCTCCCTAGTCCGCGTCAGTGTAGCATGTCAGTTGCAGCAAGTCTGATCCTTCTAGAACTCCAAACCGAAGTCCAACATGCCGAGTATTTTTGTGGTAGCAAAAAATCCGCTTCACCACTTGCCAATGTTCTGGCCTAGGGTTGGCCACAAACCTGCTCACCTGACCCACTACATGAGCAATGTCTGGTCGCGTTCCCGCCATCACATACATGAGGCTCCCAACGGCAGACTGGTGTGGAATGTTTTGCATCTCCCGCCGGTCTGCCTCGTTGCTTCGTGATATGGAGGAGGAGAGCTTGCAATTGGAGGGCATGGGGGTGCTGACGGGCTTGCAGTCCTCCATGTTTTAGCGCTTCAAGATGTCCATTACGTACTTGGTCTGGTTGAGCTCGATGGTGCCTGCTTTACGGTTGCTGTGAACAGCAATCCCGAGGGAGTACTCGAGAGGTCCCATGTCCTTCATCATAAAATCTGCTGGCCAGATTTTTCTTGAGGTCCATGAAAGCCTCCTGTAGGGAAGAACACATGATAAGATCATCCACGTACAATGCTGGAAGTAGCAAGCCACGTTCTTCCACTCACACATAGACGTTGGGGTAATTCTTGCAATGTGCGAAGGAGATCTCAGTCATAAAGCTGTCTATCTCCTTTTACCAGATCCGTGGGGCCTGTTTCAGCCCGTACAATACCAGCCGCTGCGTTAGCCTGCGCAGCCGCTCTCCCTGCCACATCACCGTTCTTCACGGCCTGCTGTACTGGCACCACTTGCTTGTTCTTGGGAGGTTGATCACCTGACTCCAACAGCACCAACCACTCTCCCTGTTTTGGGGCTTGCGTGGGATCAAGCATCTCTTCCTTTCCTGGTTTCCTTTCATCAAAGGTTACGTCCCGGCTAGCAACGAGTCGTCTTCCTGCAAGGTCCCACAAGTGGAATGTCTTGTGGGCCATCTCATAGCCCACAATAACGCACTTTTGCGCTCTTGCATCCAGCTTGCCGGCACCCTCACTCGCCTGGACCTTTGCCCATGCGGTGCAGCCGAATACTTTCAGGTGTGATGCGTCCGGCTTTTTCCCTGACCAAACTTCTTATGGCGTCATTTGTTGCTTTCCCTTCTTCTTTCCGTGCATGCCCAGAGCAGCCGCAGGACTCTGGTTGACAAGATAGCATGTCATTTTTTCCGCTTCCGCCCAGAACCGCGGTGGAACCTTTGCATCAAAGAGCATGCTACGCACCATGCCGAGGATGGTCTGATTCATCCGTTCGGCAACACCATTGCTCTGCGGCGTGTAAGGCATTGTGGGCTTGTGGTTGATCCCATGTTGTCGCAACAAGCCCTTGCATGCCTCATACTCTCCGCTGTTGTTGCTCTGCATCGCTTTAACTTTCTTTCCGGTCTACCGCTCCACATTGGCAAGAAACTCTTGCAACGTTTCTCTGACCTCTCCCTTTGTTTTTAGGAAGACGATCCACACTTTGCGGCTGTGGTCGTCTATGAAGGTTAGAAAGTACTTGCTACCGGCGTTTGATGCCATGCAAAAGGATCCGGACACATTGGTGTGTATCAGGTCAAGGGGTGATTCTGCGCGGCAACCATTGCGGTCAAAGCGCGTTCACTTGGTGTTGCCTTGGAGGTAAGGTTCACACAGGCTGCCACACCCAACCGCATCCTTCTTGCAACCATCCATGCCACGGACCAGCTGTTGTTGCTGGATGTCTTGGAGCGTGCTATTTGTAATGTGCCCAAAGAGTCCATGCCACAGAACGTCTTTGTCCTTTGCGGCAGATGATGATTTTTCACATCTCTTTGGTGTGCTCTCCTGCGTTGGTGCCGAGATCACTGCCTCAGCTGCACACGCATGACCCTCGTCTTCTGAGCTCCTTGCTGCAATATGTAGAGTCCGTCAAGCCGTGGAGCCTGTGCCACGAGATCTTTGTTGGCATAGATGACCGTGATGTCCTTGTTCCTGGCGATGATCGCCTTCTTCTACGCGAACGCCACCGTCATGTTGTTGTCCATTGTTTTTGACACGGACAGAAGGTTTGCCGCAAAGGAGAGCATGTAGACCATGTCACATTGCCATAGATCGTTCTCTGCACCATTAAGACTGATGCTGACCAGCTTGTCTCCCATGCCTTTTGCGTTCATGACGCTACCGTTTGCACATCCGAACCGCTGATCGGTGGGGCCGATGGATACAAATCCAGCCTGGTCGTTGGTGGAGTGATGATCGGTGCCAAAGTGATGATCAGGCCGAAAGCTCCCGGCGTGAGTAGCCCCGATCCTTTTGCCAGAGGCATACTCTATGCCATCATGTTGGTGGCTTCCTTGCCACCCTTTTTGCCGCCTTTGTTCCCACTGCTTCCGCCGTCTTCCTTCTTTGGCGACCTGCACTCTCTTGCCTAGTGCCCAGGTTTGCTGCAGTTGCGGCAGTTGCCCTGTCGCTTGGGATCCTTGCCGCCATTTTTGCCTCCGCCGTCACCGCTTCTGCTTGCCCCTTTCCGACCACAGGCTGACCCTTTGCTCTTGTGGCCACCGTAGCGAGCGTCATAGGCTGAGAAGTTCGCCTCACTTCCGCAGCGGTGCATGGCCTCGTTTCGCACGTACTCGGATACTGCCGTGTACGTCAGGTCATCCTCCTTTCAACCGCCCATGACGGTGATCATTGGGCTCCTGCTCTCCGGTAGCGCAATGAGGAGGATCATGGCTTGCATGTTTTTGTCAAGGTCCCAATTCATTTGGCGAGCCACGCCAAGGAGTCCTTCAAACTCTTGCAGGAAATCGGAGATTGATTCGCCCTCATTCACCCGCATGTTAGTCAACCATTGTAGGATGAATAATCTGTTCACGAGGGAGGTGGACTGGTGCACGTGCTTGAGCTTATCGCAAGCTTTGGAAACCAGCGTGTACCCAGCAATGATGGGAACGTACTTCTTAGCAATCGCATTGCTGAGGAATGACATGACAATATCATTACATTCCATCCATGCCTCCTAGTTCAGTGAGCCCACCGCGAGAACCTGCTCCTCTCCCTTCAAAAGCTTGATGAGGCCGCGCACTTTCATTGCCAACTCGAACTGCCATCTCCAAAGGGGGAAGTCAGTCCCCTTGAAAATGGGGATGCCTCCCAAGGGTCCAAGACCTTGCGGCAATGACGTAGGACTTACATTTGCTCCAGTGGTTTGCCCTGTGGTAGCCACTGTTGAGCTTGAGGACTGCCTTGCGGCAGCCTCCACTCCTCTCGATGGGTCAACCATTTTTTTCCCCTTGTCTGGTTCCCACGTCTCTCCTGCGTTGAGGCCGATGTAGGCTGATCTTAGATGATCTCTGCTACCGGTTTAAGGATGCAGATCCGTTGCTTACCCCTCCAGCTGATGTTCACCTGCAGACAGAGAATGTGTTTTCACCAACACACCCAGGGCAGAGCTTGTCCTGGTTGGGACACAAGGGTCTTGCCCCCAAGGGTAGAGCTTGTCCTTGGTCCCTGTGTGCTGAGTGCAGACCAAGGTGTTGGAGCTCATGAACCTAATGGAGCTGGTGGAGCTGATGGAGCCAGCGTGTGCACCTGGAGAGAGCGTACCAGAGTTGAGCAAAGCGTGCCTTACAAGTAATCAGTATGGGCCCATAACCCTTTGTCAACCGGCCTGAGGCAAACTGACTAGAAAACAGGGCCGACAGAATAGAACCTACCATCCCCTCCTAGCATTTCAGCTAGGAAAATATATCACCCTGAGGATCACGATTCCACACTGAGCAGTTCCTAGGCAATCACTTGCTAGCAACTGTATCCACTTAACACTTGGTCACTTTCGTGCGAGGTGCTAGTCAAAGACTAACTCCAGGGGCTTAGACCAACCAGTGTCTTCTTTATAGTGTTCCTTAGTTGGACAACTGTGTGAGGAGCATCTAAGGCCAGACTATGTAATTAGAATGAGGAATGAGCCTGGTACATATAGTCCTAGGACTGGCTTCTAAGGTATGTGGATAGTGGCACTTTTGGGGTGGTCACTCCACACCACCTCACCAGTCCGCCAATTGGCGCATCCACTGACCGCCAGGTAGTACACTCTTCTCATGCATGGAGAAATGTCTAAGGAACTTCCTCCCACTGGAGGAAGGTCAAAATACCTCCTCCACACATCAAGGCTGGATCGCAGGACCCGTTGTCCCTAAGTCCAACATGCTATCTGTTGCGCTACACTTCTGGTGTCTTGCTTGGACTTGCACCACGAACAAGGTTTGGGGGACTTACTCCAAGGGAGCAGTGCATGCCCAACTTGTCCATCAAGCCATATCAGTGGCCATGGGGCATAGAAGAACAATAGTTGGGACCTGAAATCCGACATGCAGGCCATGATTTTTCTGATGACGCTGCCGGAAAGTTGGGACCCCATGACGACGGTGATTGGAGGGTGGACTGAAGATCTAGTTTCCTACACCATCGTCTCTGAGTATTTGCGGAATGAAGCAATGCATCGTCGCAATAGTGAAGCAAACATGGCTGCCTTTGCCTCACAAAGCAACGGCACCTTCCGCAATACCTCCTCCTTTGGGTTAAGGGGAAACAAGAGTACCAGCAACAGTGGAAGGGGTGCAAAGCGCCAAGGAAACTATCGTAATTGTGGCAAGGCTAGACACTGGGCTCGTGAGTGCCGTGCACCCAGGAGAGAGGGAGGAGAGAGCAATGAATGGCAAGGGGAAAATTGTGGGAAGGATCCCACAAGGTTTATGGCTGAGTATGCCTCCAACAAAGGGAGGGCAATGCTCAGGCTAAGAGCTTACGGCCTCAAATCGGGCACAAACGAGCACACCACTTAGAAGAAGAGAGACTTCATCTCTCTTGCTCCATGCAACAAAGATTTCGGAGTCGCCAATGGAAAGGTTGAGGCAGCTGAGGACATTGGTGACAAGCTTGTCATAGTGGGTGTCAACGGTGGAGATTCTGACCTCAAGCTAGAGGGGGTGGTCTACTTGCCCTCTTTCACAGCCTACCTTCTCTCAGTCTCCAAGATAACTGACCATGGCATGACTTTGGTCTTTATAGAGAAGGAAGCGGTGATAGTCCCTACCAAGGACATCAACATCTTCTACTCTCCCAAGAAGGTTTTTGCAAAGGTTCCTTGCATTGATGGACTTTACATCTTGCAGAACAGAACGACAACTTTAACTGTGGAATCTCCGGTGGAGAGTGATGATGAGGAGAGCAAAGATGTAGATTCAAATGAGGAAGGACATGTTGGATCAGCGGAAGCAGTGGTAGCAGAAAGTTTAGCAATAACACTGAAAGCAAATGCAACCATCGGGGCTGTTCATTCTAGTATGCGCACATCCTCCAAGAACCTGTGGCACAAGCGCTCTGGGCACATGGCTCATTGCACATTGGAGCTCATGGCAAAGCAGAAGCTAGTGCGTGGGATGGAGCTAGGTGATGAGGCAAGGGGAGCCGGGATCATGTGTGAGCCATGCTTTCAAGGCAAGCCAAAAAGGAAACCCTTGAAGTGCAATGGCACGCGTGCTCTTTGTTGAAAAATTGCCCCTCTGCATGCCCAAGTGCGGCGCCGGGCGGCGCCGATGAACCGCCAGAAAGTGGAAGCTCTGCGCCAGTGGATCTGGCAACTCAAGAACTGCTTGGATCCTAAAATGCAGGATTGCCCCATAAATTGTACAAGTTGGTGAATCCGGTGGACATTGTTTTGCTCGAATCGGACAAGTATCGAGGGAGATGGCCTTCCAAAGTTGGGGTGTACGCGGCGGCTCTGGGAGCCGGGTGTGACTTGAAATCCGGTCGATAATCGACCAGGCCGAGTAGCAAATATACCATCTGGAGAAATTGCTCCTATAGGCCTGCCGAGGCATCCGGTGAATCATCCACCTAATCCGGCGGATCATCCACCGGATCCAGTAGTGCAGGTTGTTACTAAGGGACTAAGCCAAAAACAAGGCTCGGCATCCGAAACTCAGTAGTATGTTTTGTTACTTGGGGACGGTCAAAATTCTGACTGTAGGTCTGCGGAGAGGTTTTGAACCTCGTCCTACCCCATCACCAAACGCGAACCAAAAGTGGTGAGGGTGCGTGGAAACAGTGTAAGGGACCCCCACACCATGTGCAATGGGATGTGCGCCTTGGGAAAGGCGCTTCATACCTAAAGGAAGGCGCCACGGCAAGTGGCGGCGTCAGGCTTCTGTGGTGGGTGAGACCTGCGCTTCGGCAAGCATAACTTGGACTACGCTTGGCCAAATCGCACAACATTTGGTGCATTGGAGAGCTCATGACTAGCCCTGTGAATGTTGTGATCATGTCCATGATCAACACCCAACGCAAAATGACATTATGCCCTCTGCAAAGTGACTGTCTCTAAATTCCTGCTCAAATAAGCGTGAGGCGACCAGAAAGCTCACGCTTAGTCTCAGATTTGCCTAAAAGAGTAGACGTGAACTACTAGAGACGATCAGACAAACGTTGGGACTGCATCCACGTGGATTCCATCATGACAAAGGGTTATGGGCCCACGGTTCTGATAGCCTCCATCGTTCACATGTTCCGCAGCGCACAAGATCGTCATCTTGGACGTCGCCGTGAAGTTATAAGAACTCGTCGGAATAGCAGTGGCCCACATGGCGCAAAAGGAGATGTAGCCCATTCACAAGTATGCGGGCAGCCTGGGCTTCGGGCTATGGAGGTGGCAGTTTGAACTACACATCTTGCATAAAGGGCTATTGGATGTCATGTTGGGAAAGGAGGTGCTCACAGAGGCAACTGCTACGGACGAGGAGAAGCAGACCTTCGAAAAGAAGAACACGGAGGCCCTCATACTCCAGGTGTCCGGGACAGCCGAGTCGCAGTGGGCATACTTCCAAGGCTGCAAACTATCAGTCAAAGCTTGGCAAAAGTTCTGCGCCATCCACCAATCCAAGTCGTTTGCAAAAACAATCTTCGCAATGTAGCAGCTCCTTACGGTGAGAATCGAGGGAGATGATGTCATCTCTGCCATGCAGCAGATCGAGTCGCTCGCCTTGCAATGCAATGATGTGGGGTGGGAGATGAACACGCAACTGCAAATGGCCCTCTTCATGGCCCCACCTGACAGCTGGGGTCCACGCATCAACGTTCTTGGAGGATGGTCGGAGGACAAGCTCATCTATGGTGCGGTCATAGAGTACATCTGCAACAAGGCATAGTAAAGGAGCTGCGGGAAGTCCTCGTCTTCCTCAACAACTTTTGTCACCAAAGCGCAGGGTGGCGGAATTGGGAGCCGAGAAAGTGGCGGAAAGGGGGGTGGCAAGAAGGGCCCCCAGAAAGGTGCGTGCCGGAACTGCAGCAAGGAGGGCCATTGGGCCCGTGAGTGCCCCGAGGAGGCAAAGACCAGCAGCAAAAATAACAAAGGCAAGTCGTTCCTCACCGGAAACAAGATTCACTTCTTGAAGAATGCCAACTGGCGGTGCCTGGATTCTGGGGCCGAGGAGCACACCCAAGTCGAGAAGGTGGGGTTCGTCACCTACGAGAAGTCCTCCAAGTCAATGGTGGTCCCGAACAACAAAGTCCAGCGGGCGGCCCGCCAAAGCGACGTGGAGATGGAAGTCGTAGTGGGCAGTAAGAAGGAGTTGTGTACAATACGTGATGTGCAGTAGGTCCCAGGCCTCGCTGACATTTTGAGTGTCAACCGCTTGACGATCAAGGGGTATGAGGTGCTCTTCCGCACGAAAGGCACGGTGGTGCGCATTGACGGTGACGGCGAAGTCGTGCTGGAGGCACAATGTGAGGGCGGTCTCTACATCGTGGAGACCAAGGTGGTCCTCGCGGCATCCGTTGCAACAGATTCGCAGGAGGGCATTGTCAACAGGGCCAAGGGAGGAAGCCCTGATCTACAGCTTTGGTACCGATGGTTGGGGCATTCGGCACCTGCAACCATTAAGGAGATGGCGAAGCGCAACATGGTGCGCGGCCTCGTCATGGACGGTGCAGTCACGGCGGCAGATGCAGCAGCGCATGAAAAGTGTGAGCCTTGCATTTTGGGCAAGGAGCGGCGCAACCCGTTCAACAAGAACGAGGCTTGCGTAAAGGACCTGCTGGAGGTTGTGCACAGCGATGTGTGCGGGCCGTTCAAAATGCCTTCAAACAGCGGCTTGAGATGCTTTGTCACCTTCATGGACGACTCCAGCAAAAAACTCTACGTGTACTTCATGAAGCAGAAAGGCGAGGTCCTGGACCATCTTTAGGAGAACGTCGCAAAGGTGGAGAGGCAGACTAGCCGGAAGGTCAGAGCGATATGCAGCGACAATGGCAGAGAGTATATGGGCTGCAGCGGGTGGATGAAGCACAAGGGCATCAAGTGGAAGCCCACAACGCCGTACTTGTGACAGTCTAACAGAGTGGCGGAGCGGGCCAACCAGATGCTTCTCAACATGGTGCAGACCATGTTTGTGGATGCGGTATTACAGCGAGGGTTCTGGACGGAGGCTGTGCGTACAGCAAGCTACACCATCAACCTCACCCCAAAAGCAGTGTTGATGGGCAAGGGTAGCTGGAAGACGCCGGAAGAGGTTTAGAGCGGGCGGAAGCCAAATGTGGCGCACCTGAAGGTGTTCGGGTGCAAGGCGCACGCGATGGTAGAGGCAGCACAACGCCGCGACAGCAAGCTCAAACCGCGGGCGAAGCCGTGCCTGTTCCTCGGCTACGAGAGCGCGGAAAAGGCATACCGGCTCTGGGACCCATGCACTAAAGAGATCATCCGCACCCGTGACGCCGAGTTTGACAAGCAATAGAGCTTTAACAGTAGTAGTAACGACATAAGTGTCAAGAATAGTCCAAAACAAGGGGATTGGTTCTGGCTCCTTAACTACAATGAGGAGCTGGCAGACGCGGAGGTCGATGATGCGGCGTCGGAGCATGGCGGTGTAGCAGGAGCAGCAACTGACGCGGAGGACTCTAACGACGATGCAAATGGGCTTGAGATCCAGCAGAATGATCCGTCAAAGGAGGCACCGCATGTGCCAAAGCGCACACTCCCGGTGGAGATCGCGTTGGGCGTCGGAGAAAGATTCTCTGGACGTGCCTCCCCTCCAGTTGATGGTTCACCGGAGCGGGAGAGATCCTCAGGGAACCGACCGGTTGATGATTCACCGGAGCAGGCTGAGTTGGAAGGATCGCAGCACAATGACGAGACGCCGCCAAGACTGCCGCGCCGCAGCGGGAGGTAGCGGAGAGCGGGGAATCGTTTTGACGCGGGCACCGGTTGATGGATCGGCATGACGCGGTGCATGTTGGGTGCATCTACGGAACCTACGATTGTGTAAGAGGTGCTTGTGCGGCCCCAGAGGAAGCAGTGGGATGCCGTCATTAAAGTCAGAGTTGGCGTCCATTGCTGAAAACGACACGTGGCAGCTGGTTGATAGGCCAGAAGACGCCAAGGTCATCGGCTCCAAGTGGGTCTTAAAGACCAAGTTCACAAAGGAAGGTGTGGTTGACAAGTACAACGCGCGGCTCGTGACAAAGCGGTATGCACAGCGTAAGGGCAAACACTACGACAACATGTTCACCCACGTCTCCAAGGTCACAAGCATCTGGGCGATCCTTGCGGTAGAAGCCGCGAAGGACACGGACCTCCACTAGATGGATGTAAAGACGGCCTTTCTCAATAGCATCATCAACAAAGAAATTTACATGGAGGTGCCGGAGGGGAAGGAGGTACCGGAGGGCAATGTGTCTAAGCTGTAGAAGTCCTTGTATCGGCTAAAACAATCACCCTGATGCTGTTACCAATAGATGGACAACTTCATGGCACAACTCGGCCTCAAGCGCTGTGAGGTGGATCCCAGTGTGTTCCTGCCACGCAGCAAGAAGCTCCATGAGATTGTTGCACTTTACGTGGACAATCTAATCATGTGCTCCTCAGACGTGCCGAGCCTACAACAACTGAAAGAGTAGCTGAGCAGCAGGTTCTAGATGTTGGACATGGAGGAGCTGGAGTTCTACCTTGGGATGAGCATTCCGCGGAACCGGAGGGCGCGCACGCTTGAGCTAAGACAGGCAAATTCCATGGCCGAGGTTCTCTAGAGGTACGGCATGGAGGACTGCAAACCAGTGTGTAGTCGTGTCTCCACGACCTGTGAACTGAGTGCGGCAATGGCGCCACAAGCAAAAGAAGAGGGGGAGGATATGGTACGGGTGCCCTACCAATCGACGAAGGGCAGCCTCATGTATGCCATGGTTGCGACTCGACCGGACTTGGCCTACGCGGTGGGCCAAGTGAGCAGGTACGTTGCAGATACATGGTCACTACACTGCTAGGCGGTCAAGCGCATCTCTTGCTACCTGCAAGCAACACGACACGCGTGCCTGAGGTTGGACGGCAAAGGGCGGGCGGACCCTTTGTGTCTAGTCTGCTACACAGATGCAGACTATGCTGAGCATGTGGACAAGTGGAAGTCCACATCCGGCTACGTGTTCTTCCTTGCTGGTGTAGTGGTCTCATGGTGCAGTTAGGAAGCAGGATTACGTGGCCACCTCCACAGTGGAAGCTGAGTACATCGCACTGGCCGAGGCGGTCAAAGAGGCGGTGTGCTTCTGTAGGTTGGTGGGGGAGCTAGGCGTGCCGCAGCTCGAGCCTACGTTGGTGGAAGAGGAAAACACTAGCTCCATCTCGCAACCCAACAACCCGACACAACACAGAAGGATAAAGCATATTGACGTGCGTTATCACTACGCACGGGACATGGTCGAGAAGGAGCAGGTGGTGCTGTAGCACTGCAGCACGCACAACATGCTTGCGGATTTCATGACCAAAGCGCAACCCGCGGATCGACACGCGATGAGCGTGGCCGGACGTGGGATGACCAGCTATGACGGGCTGGAGGGCGCAGCAGAAGATGAGTGAGAGCAAGCACAGGCAGCGGGCATGGCAGGTGCAAGGGGGAGAGTGTTGAAAAACTGCCCCTCCGCATGCCAAAATGCGGCGCCGGGAGGAGCCGACGAGCCGTCAGAAAGTGGAAGCTCCTCCCCGGCGGATCTGGTGACTTGAGGACAACTTGAATCCTTAAATGGAGGATTGCCCCATAATTTTTACGAGTCGGTGAATCCGATGGAATTTTTGTCGCCAGAATAAGACAAGTATCGAGGGAGAGATGGCCTTCCAAAGTCGGGGTATGCGCAGTGGCTCTCGGAGCCGGCTGCGACTCGAAATCCGGTCAATAATCAACCGGACCAACTAACAAGAGTACCATATGGAGAAATTGCTCCGATAGGCGTGCCCAGGCATCCGGTGGATGATCCAACTGATCCGGCGGATCATCCACCGGATCCAGTAGTGCAGGTTGTTACTGAGGGACTTAGCCAAAAACATGGCTCACCATCCGAAACTCAGAAGTACGTTTTGTTACTTGGGGACTTGGTCAAAATTTTGACTGTAGGTCCACGGATAGATTTCGAACCTCGTCAGACCCCATCACCAAAGGCGACCCACAAGTGGGGAGGGTACGTGTGTTGAAATAGTATGCACCTTGTCCGTTGCCTAGCTGGCTAGCTACACATACAGACAAAGTATGCACTGCTCTATGGAGTATGTCCCCTTGGTCTGTTCTGAGATGGGCCAGGAATGCACTGCCCATAATGGGTATGTTCCCTATGGCTCATCATAGGAACCATACATTTTTTGGCTTGGTTGATTAGGCATCGGAGTCTAAAACGAGAGGTCGCGGGTTCAAACCCGGGGACGGCCGCAGTTTTCTTTGTGGCCAAAACTGGGACAAGAAGCTTCGAGGATGCTTACTAGAGCCAGCCTTAAGGATGACACTTGGCGGTCTAAGGACGCGCCAAGTAAGAATGTAGGTTGAGGTTGGATCCAGTGGAGCCACTACAAGCAGAAACTTTAGCAAAGCTCTGCAAGTATGAAAGCCTGTACCTTGGATGCACACATTTACAGTTCTTGCCTTTGAGACTCCTCACAGAGTGTCCAACCAAAGGTAGACACTAAACACCAACATGCGGACTTCGTGAGGTTGCAAACCAAGCAAACCTCAAGTGTGGATCCCTCGTTTGAGGGTGACATGTTATCTTGGTTGCAATACCAAGAGCGGTCGACAGCCTCCTATGTCGGGACCCGTTTTCTAGACAGTTGCTATCCGGCACATTGACAAAGGGTTATGGGCCCACACTTCTGATTCTAAGGCACGCTTCCAAGACCGGCTAGCGCGTGGTCTTGCAGGGCGCACAGGTACAACGGGGACACGACCATCGGACGGCTCCGTCTGCTTCATCGGCGCCATCGGCTTCTTCAGGTAGGGTGCGTGCACGTGGCGGACTAGGGGACAAGGAATTGCTCTGTCCATGTTGGACAAGACCCTCGAGCCCCAACGGGATTAAGCTTGACCCCTTTTTTAGAAGGTGGTACAACCCTGAGTCCATTCTCTCACGACGGCACCATAGCCTTAGGCGATCATCGGCGGGAGGGGTATGCAACGGAACCAATGCACCTTTGACAAGGTGCAGTTGGTCGCAGTCAACAGCCTCATCAGCCTCATTGGCCTCAACAAAGCAGGATAGTAGCAAAGCAAAAATGACGAGCAACCGTAAGAAATGGCGGATCTGACTCCAGCACGCCTTGAGGCGGGTGTGTCCAAATTCACGGGGAGAGCTTTTCCCTTGTGGAAATGGCCGTTTGAGATTGTCATGAACGTGCGTGGCTACCTCGACATCCTAAAAGGGACCGAGATAGCACCAGCCGGTGCGACCGTGATGACGCATGCAATTGACCTTGCACCATAGAGGATGAAGAACAACATGGCTCTCACCATTCTTGTGACATCCATCAACAAGACTCAACACTCCCACATCACAGGATGCATGTTGGGTGCCAAGGCCTACGCAAAACTCACACGCGTGCATCAATTGAATGCCCTAGCAAACCGGCTATTCATCTTCCAACGGTTGATGTCGATGAGGGTGAGCGAAGGAGAATTGATACCCGCATTTTTGCAGTGGTTGGACAACATGCTGCAAGAGGTCCAGCAAATGGAATGGAATCTCGACTCCAACATGTGTGCCATGATCCTTCTAATGGCGCTGCCGGAAAGCTGGGGGTCCTTGATCAACGTATTTGGCGGTTGGAAGGAGGCAGATCTGACGTACGAGGCTGTCGCTGAACACGTCCGCAACGAGTCCATGCAACGCAGTGGCGCTCAGGCAAACATATCAGCCTATGCCTCTCGCTTTGGTGGACAAAGTGCAAGCTCTCGCTGAAGCCAAGGAATCAGCGGAAGCGATGGCGGTGGAGGGAAAGGCAATGGTGGCGGGAAGAGTTCCGAGAAGCCCAGCAACTGTCACAACTGTGGCAAGGCTGGGCACTAGGCTAGGGACTGTCGTAAACCTAAGAGAGAAGGCGGGAACAAAGGTGGAAAGGAGAAGAAGGAGCTCACCAACATGATGGCTAGGGGGCTGCTTATGAAGGGCGAAGTGATCCTTAGGCCCGGGGCATTCGCCCTTACTCGGGCACAAATCACCACTCATGAAAAGAGAAGGGTGGATTTGTCTCCATGGCCGAATCTGTCATGCGCATCAAGTTTGCAAACGGTGGAGTAGTCCAAGCCATGGGCAAAGGGGACAAGGTGATCACGTTCAACGTGAATGGTGCGGAGAAGGCAGTCGACCTTCAAAAGGTGGTGTACATGCCCTCCTTTGCAGCCAACTTGCTGTCCTTCTCACAAGTCACCGACAACAACATGACAGTGGTGTTCACCAACAAGGAAGCGGTGGCCCTAAAAAATGAGGACATCCAGATTTTGTACACCAAAGATGACCTCATGCTTCAAGTTCCAAGAGTTGACGGCCTCTACGTGCTTCAAACCAAAGTCACCAAGGCGTCCGATGAGGGACTCACATGTGCCACCAAGACAGTGGCACCGGAGCCAAAGGATGCACCATCGGCGACCGATGCGGCCGCCACATCAACCAAGGACACTAATGCTAAGCTATGGCACCGGCGATTTGGCCACATTGCCAACAACACGCTACAAAAGATGCAAGAGCAAGAGGTAGTCCGCGAAATGGAAGGGTGCACCATGAGTCATGGCAAAGGGTGTACATTGTGTGAACCGTGCCTCCAAGCGAAGGCAAAGAAGAAGCCGTTTGGGAGAGGAGGTCAATAAGCCGAACACGTCTAGGAACTGATACACAGTGACGTGTGTGGACCCTTGCGCACACCTTCTAACGAAGGAAGCAAGTACTTCCTGACCTTCATTGACGACCACAGCCGCAAGTTGTGGATCTACTTCCTCAAAACAAAGGGAGAGGTGAAGGAGAAGCTCCTCGAGTTTGTCGCCATGGTGGAACTGCAAACGTCTAAGAAGATGAAGGCGCTCCGAAGTGACAACGGGGGTGAGTACGAGGCATGCAAGCCTTGGCTCAAGCATCATGGCATCCGCCATGAGCAAACCACCCCTTACAAACTCCAAAGCAACGGCGTTGCCGAGAGGATGAACCAGACCCTACTCGGCATGGTGCGAAGCATGCTCTTCGACGCCAAGCTCCCACCTCACTTTTGGACTGAAGCAGCAACAACGGCTTGCTACCTCTTGAACCTCACACCAATGACCGCCTTGCGGAAGCGTGGAAAGGAGCAGAACAAGCAGCTGAAGAGCCCACGGGAAGCATGGTCGGGAAAGGAACCCAATGCATCTCATCTGAAGGTGTTCCGGTCAACTCCATGGGTGAATATCCAGTCGGGAGAGGCTGGAGGCAAGCTCCATGCTCGCTCCAAGAAGTGCATCATGGTTGGGTACGACACGTCACACAAAACCTATCGGCTTTGGGACCAGGCACCAGGCTAGCTTGTGAGGAGCCTCGACGTCGTGTTTGACGAACGCACCCTTGGAAAAGGAGAGCTGCTGGATCCGACCCTCACTCCCAAAGCGGGAGAGTGGATAATGTTGCTTGAGTCCGGAGGCCAAGCACCCGACAACTAGCTCGCCTTCCCAACAGGTGGTGGGAATGGGAGAGTGGCTGTGGAGGATGATGCAGCATTTGACATGGACGTGGATACCGAGGCGTCTGAGGCTTCCGAGTCTGACTTGGATTCTGGTGACTCTTGTAACGACAACGATGATGCCAAACCACCACCTGTGGAACCACCAGCACCAAAGGAAGAAGCAGCACCACTACCCCCATGCCGTTTGCGACCAAAGAGAGCACCTTTGCGGTATGAGGATGATTGGACTGGCCTTAGCTGGTCGTGCATGGCTGAAGGAGAGCCATCCACAGTGGCAGAGGCCATGAATGGCCCAGATGCGGCCAAGTGGAAGGAGGCAGTAGATAGCGAGCTTGCATCCATTGCCGAGAACGGCACGTGGGTGCTGGTGGATAGACCCGACAAGGCCCACGTGGTGGGATCCAAGTCGGTCCTATGAGTGAAGAAGGAGCAAGACGGCAACATCAACAAGTTCAAGGCAAGGGTAGGAGCTAAGGGGTTCTCTCAACGCCCGGGCTCCGAGTACGATGAGACGTGCGCGCCCGTCGTGACCTTTCCCTGCATCCGCTCTCTCCTTGGCATTGCTGCTGTAAAGAACTTGGAGATACACCAGATGGAGGTCAGGACAGCTTTCCTTTATGGGAAGCTTGACAAGGAAGTGCTCATGGAGGTGCCTGAAGGAGTCGAAGCTCCCAAGGGCAAGGTGTGCAAGTTGGTGAAAGCGCTCTACGGGCTGAAACACGCCCCAATGATGTGGTACAAAGAGATGGACAGTTTCATGACCGGCCTCTCCTTCGCGCATTGCCAGGTTGACCTAAGCATGTACGTGCGCGATGATGGGAGAGGGCTGATGCTGGTTGCGCTGTACGTGGATGATCTGATCATCTGCTCGTCTTCCGTCGAGCTGCTGGATGGGTTGAATTCTGACCTCAGCAAAAGGTTCAAGATGAAGGACATGGGTCCTCTCGAGTACTACCTCGGGATTGCCATCCACCGCAACCGAGTCGCAGGCACCATTGAACTCAACCAAACCAAATACATTGGTGAGGTACTGAAGCGCTACCACATGGAAGACTGCAAACCTGTCAGCACCCCAATGACGACTGACACAAAGCTAAAGGCCTCCATGTCGCCAAGCAACAAAGCAGAACAAAGGGAGATGCAAGACATCCCCTACCAGTCCGACGTGGGTAGCATCATGTATGCCATGGTAGGGACTTGTCCGGACATTTGCTATGCTGTGGGACAAGTGAGCAGATTCGTGGCCAACCCTGGGCCACAACATTGGCAGGCAGTCAAGCGCATCTTGCGCTACCTGCAGAAGACACGTCACATGGGCCTCGTCCTTGGAGGCCAAGAAGGAACAGACCCCCTTTGTCTGAAGTGCTACACCGACGCTGACTAGGGAGGAAATCTTGATGGTAGGAAATCTACCTCTAGATACGTGTGCATCTTGAATGGCGCTGTCATCTCATGGGCCAGCAGGAAGCAGGATTGTGTTTTTGTGTCCACAGCTGAGGCAGAGTACGTTCCTTTGTCTGAAGTGTGCAAGGAGACTCAATGGCTCTGCAGCCAGCTTGGCAAAATGACAGTGCCACAGAAGGACGCCACGATCATACATGTGGAAAACATGAGCGCCATCTCCATGGCTGAAGACGAGATCATCTCCCGGCAAAGAAAGCACGTCGACATACGTTACCACTACTCACGTGACCTGGTCATGAAGAACATGGTGGACCTGCAGCACTCCGGAACGAAGAGCATGCTTGCTGACTGCATGACCAAGCCGCTACAGAGTGACTTGCATTATGCAGGCATTCGTGGATTTGACATGAGGAGTGCAGCAGAGGAAGGGTGAGCTCGAAGGCATTGATGGAGCCGAGGAAGGGACATATGGACAGAGGTGTAAGGGAGAGATTTGTTGAAATAGTCTGCACCTTGTCCACTGCCTAGCTGGCTAGATACACATACAGAGAAGGCATGCACTGCTCTATGGAGTATGTCCTCTTGGTCTGTTCTGAGATGGGCCAGGAATGCACTGCCCATAATGGGTATGTCCCCTGTGGCTCATCATAGGAACCATACCTTTTTGGCTTGATTGATTAGGCACCGGAGTCTCAAACAAGAGGTCACAGGTTCAAACCCCGCGATGCTTGCAATTTTCTTTGCGGCCAAAACTAGGACAGGAAGCTTCTAGGAAGCTAACTAGAGCCTGTCTTGAGGGTGACACTTGGCGGTCTAAGGACGCGCCAAGTAGGAATGTAGGTTGAGGTTGGCTCCAGTGGAGCCACTATAAGCAGAAGCTTTAGCAAAGATCTGTAAGTATAAAAGCCTGCACCTTGCATGCATCCATTTACAGTTCTTGCCTTCGAGACTCCTCACAGAGTGTCCAACCAAAGGTAGACACTAAAGACCAACATGCGGAATTCGTGAGGTTGCAACCCAAACAAACCTAAAGTGTGGATCCCTCGTTCAAGGGTGATATGTTATCTTGGTTGCAATACCAAGAGCGGTTGGCGGCCTCCCTTGTTGGGACCCGTTTTCTACACCGTTACTATCAGGCCCATTAACAGCGTGGAAGTAGTACAGGGGACCCCCACACAAGGTGCAATGGGATATGTGCCTTCGGAAAGGTGCTTCGCACGTGAAGGAAGGCACCACAGCAAGTGGCGGCGTCAGGCATCTGTGGTGGGTGAGATTTGCGCTTCGGCAAGCAGAACTTTGACTACGCTTGGCCAAATTGTGCATGCTTTGGCACGTTGGAGAGCTCATGACTAGCGCTATAAATGTTGTGATCATGTTCATGCTAAAAAACCGATGCAAAATGAAGTTCTTCCCTCCGCAAAGTGACAGTCTCTGAATTCCTGCTCACATAAGCATGAGGCGACCAAAAAGCTCACGCTCAGTCTCTGATTTGCCCAAAACAGTAGACGTGAACCATTAGAGATAATCAGACAAACGTCGGGACCGCATCCACGTGGATTCCATCCCGAAACTCTAGTAACCCTTGACCTCGTACACTCTGACGTGTGTGGTCCCTTTTGCATACAAATGGAGGCAGCAGATACTTCCCCACATGCATTGACGACAACAGTCGCAAGGTATGGATGTACTTTCTCAAAATGAAAAGCAAGGTGCAGGAGAACCAGAAAGCGTTTGTCGCTATCATTGAGCGACAGAGTGGAAAGAAGGTGAAGGCATTCAAGACGAACAACGAGGGAGAGTAGAAATCGTGCAAGGAGTGGCTCAAGACACAAGGCATTGAACATCGGAAATCTACGCCCTACTCACCTCAAAGCACCGGTGTAGCAGAGAGGATGAACCAGATGCTTCTAGGCATGACAAGGTGCATGCTCTTTGACGCCAAGCTGCCTTCTAGCTTCTAGGATCAAGCAGCACGTACGTCTGCCTACCTTTTGAACCTCACACCTACAATAGCTTTGCAAAGGAGAGGCAAGAAGAAGCTGACAGAGCAGTCAAAGACGCCTCAAGAAGCATGGTCAAGCAAGAAACCGGACGCCTCCCATCTCAAGGTGTTTAGTTGTACCGGGTTTGCCAAGGTCCAGGCCGGTGAGGGTCCTGAAAAGCTCAATGCAAGAGCACCAAAGTGCATTTCCATCGGCTATGACACCGCCCACAAAGCTTATTGACTGTGGGAACAAGGAGCCAGGAAGGTCATCTGTGTTGGCCTGAGGGTGAGTGTGCACCCTGGAGGGTCCCTAGCAGTGGCTGGTTCACACCACCAACTGTTTTTGGAGAGACTGAAACTATGGAGGCAACTGGTTCCAAGGATGGCAGAAATCTGGTCAGAGAGTGAGGCAATAGTTTTGGCCTCAATTGGATGGGAATTAACACTTGATCAAGGCTCACAAGCAGTGGCATTTTATAGCCACTGATCTAAGCTTTCCAGAACACCAAAGCATGCCAGATTTGGAGCTTCCTAGCAGATTCTATGGCTTCTAGAGTGCTCCTTGGTAGGCTGTCCTTTTCCCACCTAGGAAGGCATCCCTTCCCTCCTCTAGAAGCTTCTGCCCCTTCCTAGATTCCTCAGCTTGCTTNTCCAGAAGACCAAGACACCTCTAGATGCCTTGTAGGACAAGTCACCCCTTCTAGAAGGTGTGCCACCTTCCTGGACCCTCACCTGGCCTTCTAGAAACTTAAAGAGGAACTCTAGAGGTTGAGCTAGCTTCCTGGCATCTATTTTCCACCTCCCTTGAGGCAGGGCAGAATTTCATCTTGTGGGACTTGAACCCGGGCCCCTGCCTCTAGAGGTGGACACCATTAACCACTAAGCCACTAAGGCTTGTCTTTTTGGTGTTCCTTTTTGGAGTCACTCCTGCCATGGTGAGGAGCATCATTCCAACAATCTCCCCCTTGCGCATCACCCATGGCAGTCGTCCATGCTCAACCTATAACTGAGGAGACTTTCTCCTCATGGGAGGCGAGCTTACATTTTATTGCTCCCTCCCAGTCAGCCCCATCCTTCTTGTACAGTGCCTCCTTGAGGCTCCTCTTGCACGAACCCAGTCCAAATACCCTTGTCGGCATCATATCTTTTTGTCCTTCTTCGCACACGACTGCTCGTGCGGGGCTCTTGAGGCGGTTGTTGTTGTTGCTGTCCCCTTTTGGCGCCATCCTCTCCAAGCGCCTGCTCCCCCTCTCTTAGAGACCTTGGAGACATCGACCGACTCCCCGCCTCCACATCCCTCTCCGGTGCTTCGGATTCTTCGTCCGAACTGGCCAAACATATTCTGCCGGTTGCGCATCCCTCGGGCAATCCTCTCCGGCTGGTGCTGCAGCGAGGACGTCACCCTCATTCACGTCCTCCGGCGTCTCCCCCTCAAGGAGTGGCATCCACTCCTCCCTCTTGGAGAGACCTGCCTCCTTGTCTGTCCAACGGCTTTTCTCGTCAAACGTGACATCGCGACTCCGAACAATCTGCTGCCTCCTTGGGTCAAAGAGCCGATACGCCTGGCTTCCACTCTCATATCCAAGGAAGATACACCGGCGGGTACGCGGGTCCAGTTTGCTCCGTCCCTCACATGCCTGCACCATTGCATGTGCAACACAACCAAACGTGCGGAGGTGACCCTCCGCTCGCTTCCTCCCGCTCCACACTTCTTGTGGCGTCTTCCACACATTGCTCTCCTTGTCCTTCAGCGGCTTGGTCGGTATGAGATTCATGATGTACGCTGCTGTCCTTGCCGCCTCCGCCCAATACCGTTGTGTAAGGCCAGCGTCACTCAACATGGATCACACCATGTTAAGGATTGTGCGATTCGCTCTCTCTGCGACGCCAATCTGTTGTGGGGAGTGTGGAGTTGTTTTCTGCCACTCAATCCCCTTGCTCTTCATCCACCCAAGGCACCCCGCATATTCACCGCCGTTGTCACTCCGGAACGCCTTCACCTTCAACTCTGTTTGCCGCTCCACATCAGCCACAAACTCTTGCATGCACGCAAGGACCTCACTCTTCCGCTTCATTGGGTAGAGGTAGAGTTTCCGGCTGTGGTCATCGATGAAGGTGAGGAAGTAGCGAGCTCCGCCGATGGAGCTCTCAAGCGGTCCACACACATCTGTGTGTACCACGGCCAGTTTTGCCGATGCACGCGTCCCCTTGGCGACAAACGGCTGCCGAGTTGATTTGCCAATGATGCATGGCTCACACACGGTCTCCTTGGTTCCATCAAGGCCGCTGATTTGGAGACCCCGCACCACATCCCTGTTAGCCATCTCTTTCACTGTTGATGGAGAAATGTGGCAGAGTCGGCGGTGCCATAGGTCCAAATCTCCTCCATCCTTTGTTGCAAGGTTGGCGGCGTTGGACCCCACCCGGCTGCTGAGGACCTTTGCGCGTAGCAGGTACAAGTCGTCCTCCCTCTTGGCACGCGCAATCACCTCACCTTTGCCCTCTTCGCGGATGACGGCCTCCTTCTTTGTGAAGAGCACCTCAAGTCCCTTGTCGGTAAGGCGGCTGACGGAGAGCAGGTTTGCCCCAAAGTTAGGCATATGCAGCACATCGTAGATTGTGCTCGTGCCAGGTTTTCCATCCACAATTGACTCAATGTGGACGTTACCCTCACCGGCGGCCACCTCTGTTTTTCCATTGGCCACTGTCATGCGTCTCTCCGAGGCGCCGTAGGTGACAAATGCCGCCCTGTTGCATTGCGTGTGGCGGCCTGATCCGGAGTCGATGACGGCAACTCCCGGATCCTTCAAGTTGGTGGAGTTGTACGCCATAAGGGCGTGCTCATCTTTCTTCCCGCCCCGCTGCGAACGATCTGTTTTCTTCTTAGGACAGTTGCGCGCGTAGTGGCCCTCCTTGCCGCAGTTGAAGCACTCCCCCTTCTTGTCACCCTTCTCAGTGCCCTGTTTGGCACCCTTCCACTTGTCGCCTCGGCCTCCACTTTGAGGCTGAACCGTGTGATCTGAACTTGATGCCGCTGCACTCTCTTGACCGCCACGTTGCATCCACTCATTGCGTACGTACTTAGCAACCTTGGGGTACGTCAGCTCGTCGGAAGGCCAGCCACCAAGGACTGTGATCATGGGACTCCAACTGTCTGGCAAAGCCAGAAGGAGGATCATAGCTTGCAACTGAGAGTCGACCTCCCAACCCATGGCCACGCACTCCGCTGCGACGGACTCAATCTGCTACATGATCTACATGATGTTGTCGCCTTTGTTGGCTCGGAGGGTGACGAGCCGTTTGAAGATGAAGAGCTGGTTGGCAAGATTGCTTGACTGGTAGATGGAGCAGAGTTTTGACCATGCGTCCGCGGCCAGGGTGCATCCTTGGATGTGCCCAAGTTATGGTGGGCATAACGCGGACACAAGGAGCGCCAACGCCTTTTTGTTGCGCTTCTTGTATGCCTCCTTCACCTCAGCCGTTGCAGTCTCCGGCGGAGCAGTTTCATCACCTTTTACAAGCTCAAGCAGTCCCTTGTCGTTGAGGAAGACCTCAAACTGCCATCTCCACAAGGCAAATCCTGTCCCAGCAAACTTAAGGACAGCGCGGCTGCTCTCTTGCTCGCTGGTTGCCATGTCTTGCTTTTGGAAGCGTGAAATCAAGCTGGCTTTGAGCCCCTTAGAGGCGTGGGCCCATAACCCTTGTTGGCCTGAGGGTGAGTGTGCACCCTGGAGGGTCCCTAGCAGTGGCTGGTTCACACCACCAACTGTTTTTGGAGAGACTGAAACTATGGAGGCAACTGGTTCCAAGGATGGCAAAAATCTGGTCAGAGAGTGAGGCAATAGTTTTGGCCTCAATTGGATGGAAATTAACACTTGATCAAGGCTCACAAGCAGTGGCATTTTATAGCCACTGATCTAAGCTTTCCAGAACACCAAAGCATGCCAGATTTGGAGCTTCCTAGCAGATTCTATGGCTTCTAGAGTGCTCCTTGGTAGGCTGTCCTTTTCCCACCTAGGAAGGNACAAGTCACCCCTTCTAGAAGGTGTGCCACCTTCCTGGACCCTCACCTGGCCTTCTAGAAACTTAAAGAGGAACTCTAGAGGTTGAGCTAGCTTCCTGGCATCTATTTTCCACCTCCCTTGAGGCAGGGCAGAATTTCATCTTGTGGGACTTGAACCCGGGCCCCTGCCTCTAGAGGTGGACACCATTAACCACTAAGCCACTAAGGCTTGTCTTTTTTGTGTTCCTTTTTGGAGTCACTCCTGCCATGGTGAGGAGCATCATTCCAACAACCTGCAGCAAAGACATGGATTTCCATGAAAGGTCTTTGAGTAAGGGAGAGCACATTGAACTTGAGAACGCTTCAAAACAGGGAGAGTAGCTCAATATCCTTGAAGAGGGAGACAAAGAATCAGCACAATGGCATGGGATTGGTGCTGCAACAGGGAGAGGAGCTCATGAAGATCACTCAGAGGAATCAGACTCTAATTTCAACGTATCCCATCCTCTGGAACATTAGGAGGATGTCTCTCCCATCATCAACGACGAACAAGACCTGTAGCCTCCACATCAATAACACCAGCAAGCATGTTCAAGGAGCAGTTCACACCCAAAAGTACCTCAGAAACATTACAACGCAGATAGGGGTGCATGGAAAGGCTTCAACTATTCATTCTTGGTTCAAGAGTAGCCAACGTTTGTCGCAGAGGCACTCACTTGGCCTTACAAAGCAGAGTGGGATGAAGCAATTCCTGATGAACTCAGCTCCATTGAAGAGAATGGGACATGGGTGTTGGTGGACAGACTTCCCAGGGCTCGCGTTGTGGCTTCCAAGTGGGTGCTGAAAGCATAAAAGAAACATGATGGCAAGATGAACAAGTACAAGGCACGGGTGGTAGCAAGGGGGTTCTCCCAACGGCCTGGCGCAGAGTTAGATGAGATATTTGCTCCAGTTGTGACGCTTGCCTCCATCCGGTAAATGCTCACCATTTCTGCTGCCGAGAACATGGAGGTCTACCAGATGGATGTTAAGACAGCCTTCCTTTATGGCAAACTTGACGAGGAGGTATTGATGGAGGTTCCGGAGGGAGTTGATGCTCCTAAAGGCAAGGTGTGCAGATTGGTGAAGGCACTCTATGGGCTAAAACAAGCGCCAAGACTTTGGTACCAGGAGATGGACGTGTTCATGGCAAAGGAGTCCTTCATGCACGACAACAATGACCCTAATTTGTACGTGCATGAGCGTGACAAATGGACTATGTTGGCCGCCTTGTATGTTGATGACGTGATTCTTTGCTCTTCTTCGATGCAGCTGCTAGACGATCTCAAGGGGCAGCTCAGTAGCACATTTGAGATGAAGGACATGGGTCCTTTTGACTTCTATCTTGGAATTTCCATGAAGCGCGACAGAGAAACAGGTACCATCAGCATGAACCAGAAAATATACATCGACTCCATCCTCGAATGATACGACATGGTTGATTGCAAACCTGCCAGCACACCCATGAGGTCAGAGTGCAAACTCTCCACCTCCATGTCCCCATGAAACAAAGCAGAGAAAACTGACATGATGGGCATCCCATATCAGTCTGCAGTGGGCAATCTGATGTATGCCATGGTTGCCACCCGACCAGATATAGCCCATGCCATTGGACAGGTCGTGAAGCGCATCATGCGCTACCTTCAGGGGACGCGGCACGTGGGGCTCCAATTTGGAGGCATTGCTTCATTCGCGTCACTCCGTCTCATGTGCTACACCACTGTTGATTGGGGAGGGAATATCGATGACAGAAAATCTACCTCCGGCTTTGTGTGTATGTTGAATGGAGGTGCTATCAGTTGGGCAAGTCCCAAGCAGGAATGTTGCTTTCCCTCAACAGCTGAAGCTGAGCACATCACCTTGGCTGATGTATGTAAAGAGATGCATTGGCTACAAAGCTTACTATTTGAGATGAAGGCACCACATGCAACGGCGATGGTCATCAAGATTGACAACACGAGTGCCATTGACATGTCAAAGAACCACGTCCTGTCCAGGCGCACAAAGCACATTGAGATGCGCTACCACTACGCTCAAGATTCGGTCTACAAGCAGACAGTGGAGCTCAAGTATGTTGGTACCAAGCTGAACCGGGCTGACATGCTTACAAAGCCACTCGACAAGGATCTCCACCAGGCGGGCAGGCAAGGTATCGGCATGGTCAACGCAAGTGATGACAAATGATGATGTTCACTGAGGCAAGGTGCTGGGGAGAGATTTGTTTATTGCTTTTACCCCTTGTTCAGTGTTGTAGAACGGATCAGGCATGCTCTGCCCCTTATGGAGGTATGACCCCTGGATCCGTTGTAGTGTCACTCAACTATGCTCTGTGTCATGTAAGATATGACCTGTGACTACACCATGTGGGTGAGTGGTTACCTTGGCCATTTTGTTGATTTGGCCGAATGAGAGGTCATGAGTTTGATCCTGGCCCCATGCACATCTTGTTTCCTATGGACGCTTCCAAGGAAGAAATTCTGTAACTTCTTGGATGCTACATGGTTGGCATGTCACCTTGACACTAGGATGCTTCGGTGTCAAGCCCAAAGCACAAGTTATTTGGTGATGTGGCTGGTTCAGGCCACTTTGTAGGAATGTGCTTTTGAGTTCTAGGTTTGCACAGACAACTATAAAAGGACTTGTCTTGCACGCTGATCAGTTAACCCTTGCTTGATGCTCTCTTGCGTATAGAAGACTAGAGCTCTTCTTGAGATGTAATGCTAAGGCGTTATTCCTCCTGAAGGTGAAGTGTATGCCTGACTAAGTTTGGGGTGCATAACACATGTCAACAAAGGAAGAAGGCCTAAAAACCTTTGTGAGCTTTTCAGTTTTGCGGCTTCTGTGCCACAGGTGCTTAGCTGAGTAGTTTGCACTCTTGGCGTATGGAGCACATCAACATTTGATACCACCACTGACGTGGCCTTTTCACTAAGGGTGTCATGGAACTGGAGCATATTGCCACCAAGAAAGTGCTTGCAAACTTCTTGACAAAGCCCCTAGACAACAACTTGCATGTTGTAGGAACTCAAGGATTCGGCATAGTGGATGCAATAGATCGGAACTAAATACCAAGAAACGGACGTGCATAAGCACAACACAGAGCTATGGGTCTATAAGAAAAAAAACTACCAAAGCAGGTGGCCTAAGGTGCAAGGGAGAGATTGATGTTCATTCATGCCCCATGGCCACTGCTATGGCTCAAGAGATAAGTTGGGCATGCACTCCTCCCTTGGAGTAAGTCCCCCAAACCATGTTTGTTGCACAAGTCAAAGCAAGACACTACAAGTGTAGCGCAACGGATAGCATGTTGGACTTAGGAACAAGAGGTGGTGCGATCGAGCCTTGATGTGCGTAGGAAGATTTTTTACCTTCCTGCATAGGGGAAGTTTCTTAGACATTTTTCCATGCATGAGGAGGACGTGCCACGTGGCGGTGAGTGGATGGGCCAATTGCCAAGCTTGTGAGGTGGTGTGGAGTGGCCACCCCAAAAATGCCACTACCCACACACCTTAGAAGCCACGCCTAGGACTATATGTACTAGGCTCATTCCTCATTCTAATCACACAATCTAGCCTTATATACTCCTCACATAGTTATCCAAACAAGGAATAGTATAAAGAAGACACGGGTTGGTCTAGGTCCCTAAGAGTTAGTCTTTGACTAGCACCTCGTGTTGGCCTGAGGGTGAGTATGCACCCTGGAGGGTCCCTAGCAGTGGCTGGTTCACACCACCAACTGTTTTTGGAGAGACTGAAACTGTGGAGGCAACTGGTTCCAAGGATGGCAAAATCTGGTTAGAGAGTGTGGCAATAGCTTTAGCCTCAATTGACTGGGAATGAACACTTGATCAAGGCTCACAAGCAGTGGCATTTTATAGCCACTGATCTAAGCTTTCCAGAACACCAAAGCATGCCAGATTTGGAGCTTCCTAGCAGATTCTATGGCTTCTAGAGTGCTCCTTGGTAAGCTGTTCTTTTCCCACCTAGGAAGGCATCCCTTCCCTCCTCTAAAAGCTCTTGCCCCTTCCTACATTCCTCAGCTTGCTTCTAGTAGGAGGGAAGGTGTCCAGAAGACCAAGACA
>SZWC01004167.1:88981-105366 GCA_023375785.1 Penium margaritaceum
TGCACAAGCACCACATCACCCTTTGCAACAAGGTCTCGTGCAAAGTGATGCCGGATCTCTATGTGCTTGGTCCTCCGGTGTAGCGCAGGGTTCTTGGTCAGGCTGATGGCACTCATGTTGTCAACATTGAGTGCCATTGGCTTCTTTTGCGGCACCCCAATCTCCTTGAGCAATCGCCGCAGCCATAGTGCCTCCTTTGCGGCTTCCGCGAGCGCAATATACTCCGCCTCAATGCTGGATAGAGCCACACTGTCCTGCTTCCGGCTTGCCCAAGACACCGCTGCACCACCAAGCACAAAAACATAGCCTGATGTTGACTTGCGGTCATCAACGTCACCTGCCCAGTCAGCATCAGAGTAGCCAACCAGCTCGAGGGTGTCAGTCTGTGCTCCCCCTCCAAACACAAGTCGCGAATGTGTCGTTGCCTTCAAGTAGTGGAGGATTCTCTTCACCGCTTGCCAATGTAGCGGCCCCGGATCAGCAACATAGCGGCTCACCTGTCCTTCAGCAAAGGCAAGGTCAGGCCGCGTCGCCACCATGGCATACATTATGCTGCCAACTGCGGACTGGTACGGTACTCCAGTCATCTCTGCCTTCTCGTCCTCCGTGCTTGGGCCCATGCTCAAGCTCTGCTCACATGGCGTTGTCATAGGTGTGCCAATCGGGTTGCACTCCTCCATGTTCTAGCGGCCGAGCACCTCCTGCACATATTTTTCTTGACCCATCTCCAGCGTGCGTGCTTTGCGGTCCCTCTCGATGGCAATGCCGAGGTAGTACTCAAGCTCACCCATGTCTGTCATCTTGAACCGGCCGCCAAGCTGTTGCTTCAAGCTCTTGAGCTCCCCCTCATCCAAAGACACAAGGATGAGGTCATCCACGTAGAGGACAACAATTTGGTGGAGTCCTAGCTGATTACGCACGTACACGCTGTGATCGGCCTCGCAGCGCTTGAAGCCAAGCTCACCCATGAAACTATCCATCTTGAGGTACCATATGAGGGGAGCTTGCTTCAGTCCATAGAGCGCCCTGCGAAGCCGACACACCTTCCCTTGCGGCGCATCCACCCCCTCTGGCACCTCCATGTAGACTTCCTTGTCCAGGTCGCCATTGAGGAACGCGGTTTTCACGTCCATTTCGTGAATTTCGTAGTCGCGTGCCGCTGCCACCGAGAGGATAGTACGGATGGACGCAAACTTGGCAACTGGTGCAAAGGTCTTGTCGTAGTGCTCCCCTTTTCTCTGGGCATATCCTTTCGCCACCAGCCGCGCCTTGTACCGCTCCACCTTCCCCTCCTTTGTGAGCTTCTTCCGGAAGATCCACTTGGAGCCGATGATTTTCTCGCCCTCCGGCCGGTCAACCAGCTCCCATGTGCCGTTCTCCTCGTGGGAGGCAAGCTCAGATTTTATTGCTCCCTCCCACTCAGCCCCATCCTTCCGCTGCAGTGCCTCCTTTACAAATTGAGGCTCCTCTTGCGTGAAGAAGGCTTGTGCAAACCCAGTCCAAATGCCCTTGTTGGCATCATTCCTTTTTTTCCTTCTTCGCACACGGTTACTCGTGCGGGACTCTTGAGGCGGTTGTTGTTGTTGCTGTCCCCTTTTGGCGCTATCCTCTCCAAGCGCCTGCTCCCCCTCTCTTGGAGACCTTGGAGACATCTGTTGACTCCCCACCTCTACGTCCATCTCCGGTGCTTCGGATTCCTCATCTGAACTGGCCGGAATAAAGTCTGCCGCTCGCCCATCCCTCAGGCGATGCTCTCCGGTCGGTGGTGATGCGAGGATGTCACCCTCATTCACGTCCTCCGGCCTCTCCCCCTCAAGGAGTGGCATCCACTCCCCCCTCTTGGAGAGACCTGCCTCCTTGTCTGTCCAATGGCTTTTCTCGTCGAACGTGACGTCGCGACTCTGCACAATCTGCTGCCTCCTTGGGTCAAAGAGCCAATATGCCTTGCTTCCGCTCTCATATCCAAGGAAAATACACCGGCGGGTACGCGGGTCCAGCTTGCTCCGTCCCTCACGTGCCTGCACCATTGCATGTGCAACACAACCAAACGTGCGGAGGTGATCCACCGCCGGCTTCCTCCCGCTCCACACCTCTTGTGGCGTCTTCCACGCATTCCTCTCCTTGTCCTTCAGCGGCTTTGTCGGCATGAGATTCATGATGTATGCTGCACTCCTTGCCGCCTCCGCCCAATACCGTTGTGTAAGGCCGGCGTCGCTCAACATGGATCGCACCATGTTAAGGATTGTGCGATTCGCTCTCTCTGCAATGTCATTCTGTTGTGGGGAGTGTGGAGCTGTTTTCTGCCACTCAATCCCCTTGCTCTTCATCCACCCAAGGCACCCCACATATTCACCGCCGTTGTCACTCCGGAACGCCTTCACCTTCAACTCTGTTTGCCGCTCCACATCAGCCACAAACTCTTGCATGCACGCAAGGACCTCACTCTTCCGCTTCATTGGGTAGAGGTAGAGTTTCCGGCTGTGGTCATCGATGAAGGTGAGGAAGTAGGGAGCTCCACCGATGGAGCTCTCAAGCAGTCCACACACATCTGTGTGTACCACGGCCAGTTTTGCCGATGCACGCGTCCCCTTAGCGACAAACGGCTGCCGAGTTGATTTGCCAATGATGCATGGCTCACACACGGTCTCCTTGGTTCCATCAAGGCCGCTGATTTGGAGACCCCGCACCACTTCCCTCTTAGCCATCTCCTTCACAGTTCATGGAGAAATGTGGTAGAGTCGGCGTTGCCATAGGTCGAGGTCTCCTCCATCCTTCGTTGCAAGATTGGCGGCGTTGAACCCCACCCGGCTGCTGAGGATCTTTGCGCGTAGCAGGTACAAGTCGTCCTCCCTCTTGGCACGCGTAATCATCTCACCTTTGCCCTCTTTGCGGATGACGGCCTCCTTCTTTGTGAAGAGCACATCAAGTCCCTTGTCGGTAAGGCGGCTGACGGAGAGCAGGTTTGCCCCAAAGTTAGGCATATGCAGCACATCGTAGATTGTACTTGTGACAGGTTTTCCATCCACAATTGACTCAATGCGGACGTTACCCTCACCGGCGGCCACCTCTGTTTTTCCATTGGCCACCGTCATGCGTCTCTCCGAGGCGCCGTAGGTGACAAATGCCGCCCTGTTGCATTGCGTGTGGCGGCCTGATCCGGAGTCGATGACGGCAACTCCCGGATCCTTCAAGTTGGTGGAGTTGTACGCCATAAGGGCGTGCTCATCTTCCTTCCCGCCCCGCTGCGAACGATCTGTTTTCTTCTTGGGACAGTTGCGCGCGTATTGGCCCTCCTTGCCGCTGTTGAAGCACTCCCCCTTCTTGACATCTTTCTTAGTGCCCTGTTTGGCACCCTTCCACTTGCCGCCTCGGCCTTCACTTTGAGGATGAACTGTGGAAGCTGAAGTTGATGCCCCTGCACTCTTTCGACCGCCACGTCGCATCCACTCATTGCGCACGTACTCAGCAACCTTCGGGTACTTCAGCTCGTCGGAAGGCCAGCCACCAAGGACTGTGATCATGGGACTCCAACTGTCTGGCAAGGCAAGAAGGAGGATCATAGCTTGCAACTGAGAGTCGACCTCCTAACCCGTGGCCAGGTACTCCGCTGCGAGCGACTCAATCTGCTGCATGATCTCCATGACGTTGTCGCCCTCGTTGGCTTGGAGAGTGACGAGTTGTTTGAAGATGAAGAGCTGATTGGCAAGGTTGCTTGACTGGTAGATGGAGCAGAGTTTTGACCATGCGTCTGCGGCCATGGTGCATCCTTGGATGTGCCCAAGTTGTGGTGGGCATAATGCGGACACAAGGAGCGCGAGCGCCTTGTTGTTGCGCTTCTTGTATGCCTCCTTCACCTCAGCCGTTACAGTCTCCGGCACAGCAGTCGCATCAGGAAGATGGTGGTCCAGGAAGGAAGACTGAAACTGTGGAGGCAACTGGTTCCAAGGATGGCAAAATCTGGTCAGAGAGNAACACTTGATCAAGGCTCACAAGCAGTGGCATTTTATAGCCACTGATCTATGCTTTCCAGAACACCAAAGCATGCCAGATTTGGAGCTTCCTAGCAGATTCTATGGCTTCTAGAGTGCTCCTTGGTAGGCTGTCCTTTTCCCACCTAGGAAGGCATCCCTTCCCTCCTCTAGAAGCTTCTGCCCCTTCCTAGATTCCTCAGCTTGCTTCTAGTAGGAGGGAAGGTGTCCAAAAGACCAAGACACCTCTAGATGCCTTGTAGGACAAGTCACCCCTTCTAGAAGGTGTAAAAGGTGATGAGACTGCTGTGCCGGAGACTGCAACGGCTCCTCCAGAATTTCATCTTGTGGGACTTGAACCCGGGCCCCTGCCTCTAGAGGTGGACACCATTAACCACTAAGCCACTAAGGCTTGTCTTTTTTGTGTTCCTTTTTGGAGTCACTCCTGCCATGGTGAGGAGCATCATTCCAACACCTCACACAAAAGTGACCAAGTATTAAGTGGACACAGGTGCTAGCGAGTGATTTCATAGGAACTGCTCACTGTGGAATCAAGATCTAAAGGGTAATACCTTCTCCTAGCTGAGATGCTAGGAAAAGACGGCAGGTGCTATTGTCTCGGCCCTGTTTTCTAGTCCGTTTGCCTCAAGCCGGTTGACATACTCCTCAAGTGTTTTCTTGCCCCATGTCCAACAAGTGTGCTTTGCAATCCCTCATGATGGCGATGCCTAGGTAGTAGTCAAGCTCGCCCATGTCCATCATCTTACACCGGCTACCATTCTGTTTCTTTGGGCTCTTGACATCCCCCTCGTCCGAAGACAAAAGGATGAGGTCATCCACATAGAAGACGATGATTTGGTGGAGCTCGTGCTACTTACGCACGTCTAGGCTATGATCTGCCCCGCAGTGTTTGAAGCCAAGCTCATCCATAAAACTGTTCATCTTGAAGCACCACGTGAGCGGAGCTTGCTTTTGTCCAAGAAGTACTTTGCGAATCTAGCACACCTTCCCTTGCGATGCATCTACACCCTTTGGCATCTCCATGTAGACTTTCTTGTCTAGGTCGCCATTGAGGAACACTGTTCTGACATCCATTTGGTGGATTTCGTAGTCACATGCCACTTCCATTGAGAGGATAGTGCAGATAGAGGCAAACTTGGCCACTAGTATGAAGGTCTCATTGTATTGCTCTCCTTTTCTTTGAGCATACCCTTTCACCACTAGCCACACCTTGTACCGCCCCACCTCACCCCTCTATGTGAGATTATTCCAAAAGATCCATTTGGACCCGATAACTTTCTCGTCCCGTGGCTGATCAACAAGCTCCCAAGTGTCATTCTCCTCGTGGGAGGCAAGCTCGTATTCTATTACTCCCTCCCACTCAGCCCCATCCTTCTATTGCAATGCCTCCTTCACAGATTGAGGCTCCTCTTGCGTGAACAAGGCTTGTGAAAACCCAGTCCACATACCCTTGTCGACACCGTACCTCCTTGTCCTTCTTCACACACGGCTGCTAGTTTGTTGATATTGAGGCGGTTGTTACAGTTGTTGTCCCCTTTTGGAGCCATCCTCTCCAAGTGCCTGCTCCCCCTTTTCAACCAGCCTGAGGCAAACGGACTAGAAAACAGGGCCAACACAATAGCACCTACCATCTGCTCATAGCATTTAAGCTAGGAGAAGATATCCCCCTCAGGATCACGGTTCCACACTGAGCAGTTCCTAGGCAATCACTTGCTAGCAACTGTGTCCACTTAACACTTGGTCACTTTTGCACGAGGTGCTAGCCAAAGACTAACTCCTGGGGCTTAGACCAACCAGTTTCTTCTTTATAGTGTTACTTAGTTGGACAAATCTGCGAGGAGCATCCGAGGCCAGCTTGTGTAAATAGAATGAGGAATGAGCCTCGTACATATAGTCATAGGCCTGGCTTCTAAGGTGTGTGGATAGTGGCACTTTTGGGGTGTTCACTCCACACCACCTCACCAGTCCGCCAATTGGCGCATCCACTGACCGCCAGGTGGCGCACTCTCCTCGTGCATGGAGAAATGTCTAAGAGGCTTCCCCTATGCAGGAAGGTAAATAAGCCTTCCTATGCACATCAAGGCTTGATCGCTGGACCTCTTGTTCCTAAGTCCAACATGCTATCCGTTACGCTACACTTCTGGTGTCTCGCTTGGACTTGGACCACAAACAAGGTTTGGGGGACTTACTCCAAGGGAGTAGTACATACCCAACCTTTCCATCAAGCCATAGCCATGGCCATGGGGCATAGAAGAACAACACTCTCTCCCTTGCACCTTAGGCCACCTGCCGTTGTAGTTTTCTGCTGCATGAACGTGTGACTCTGGGTTGTGTATGTGTACATCAGCTTTCTTGGTCTTTAGTTCTCATCTCTTGCATCCACCATGCCGACTCCTCAAGCACCTGCAACATGCACGTTGCTGTCTAGCGGCTTTGTCAAGAATTCTGCAAGAATTTTCTAGGTTCCGACGTGCTCCAGTTCCACGATACCCTTGGTGACAAGGTCACGTGAGTAGTGGTACCGCATGTCGATGTGCTTTGTACGCCGGGAGATCATGTCGTCCTTTGCCATAATGATGGCACTTTGGTTGTCAATGCGGATGACCGTTGCTTCCTCTTGTGGTGCCTTGATCTCATCAAGCGAACTTCAAAGCCACTGTGTTTCTTTACGCACTTTGGAGAGTGAAATGAACTCCGCCTGAGCAGTAGAAAGTGAGACGTAGTCCTGTTTCATGCTTGCCCACAAGAGCGCACCACCATTGAAAAGACAGGCAGATCCCGAGGTGGAATTCTTGTCGTCAATCCTCCCTCCCTAGTCGGCGTCACTATAGCATGTCAATCGCAGTGAGGCTAATCCTTCTGGACCTCCAAACTGAAGTCCCACGTGCAGAGTCTTTTTCAGACAGCAAAAAATACACTTCACGGCTTGCCTATGTTCTCGCCCAAGGTTGGCCACAAACCTGCTCACCTGGCCCACCGCATAAGCAACATTAGGTCGCGTTCCCACCATTGCATACATGCGGCTCCCAACGGCGAAGTGGTACGGAATGTTTTGCATCTCCCGCCGGTCTGCCTCGTTGCTTGGTAACATGGAGGAGGACACCTTGCAGTCGGAGGGCATGGGGGTGCTCACAGGGTTGCAGTCTTCCATCTTGTAGTGATTCAAGATGTTCATGATATGCTTGGTCTGGTTGAGCTCAATGGTGCCTGCTTTGCGATTGCGGTGAACAGCAATCCTGAGGTAGTACTCGAGAGGTCCCATGTCCTTCATCTAGAACTTGCTGGAAAGATTTTTCTTGAGGTCCGTAAGGGCCTCCTGCGAGGACAAACACATGATAAGATCGTCCACATACAATGCCACGAGGAGCAAGCCACGTTTCTCCTCCTTCACATAGATATGGGGTCATTCTTACAATGTGCAAAGGAGATCTCACCCATGAAGCTATCCATCTCCTTGTACCAGATCTTTGGGGCCTGTTTCAGCCTGTACAACGCCTTCACGATCTTGCACACCTTACCCTTGGGTGCTTTGACATCTTTCGGTACCTCCATTAGCACCTCCTTGTCTAGCTTCCTAGAAAGGAACGATGTCTTTGCATCCATCTTGTGGATCTCAAGGTCTTTGGCGGCAGCGGCGGCAAGCAGGGACCTAATGGAGGCAAATGTGATGACCGGTGCAAATATCTCATTATACTCAGACCCTGCGCGCTGTGATAATCCTTTCTCCACGACCCTTGCCTTGTACTTTTTGATGCTATCGTCTTGGTTCCGGTTCAACCTGAGCACCCATTTTGAGCCCAGCACATCATTGTTAGCGGGTCTGTCCACCACCACCCGTGTGCCATTTTCTTCGATGGGCGCAAGCTCGCTGTCCACCGCCTCCTTCCACTTGGCCCCATCTGGCCTTGTCAGCGCCTCAGCCATAGTGAGCGGCTCTCCTTGGCCAAACAGGACCAGCTCAGTCCAATCCAGCTTCTGGTGTTATCGTCGGCCTTTGGAGTTTGCTTTCTTTGTCGTGTGCTGCGACGTTGGATTGCTAGTGGATCTTCGCAATGTTGTTACTCCTGTGTTGCTGGCTACCTTGAAGTGAATTTTTCTTCTTGTGAAGAGCCATTGGCCTCCAACCTGGTTTTGGAGGCCTCGGAAGTCTCTGACTCTGTGTCGGAGCTCACCGCTGCGTCAGCGTGCGCGGCCACTCTCCTTGCCACACCACTGTTCTTCACGACCTTCCACACCGGCACCACTTGCCATTTTTTTCGGAGCTTGATCTCCTGACTCGAGTAGCACCAACAATTGTCCCTGGTTTGGAGCTTGCGTGGGGTCAAGCATCTCGTCCTTGCCTGGTTTCCTTTCGTCAAAGGTTAAGTCCCTGCTGGTGATGAGTCTTCTTCCTGCCAGGTTCCACAAGCGGTATGTTTTTTGGGTCGTCTCATAGCCCACCACACTGCACTTTCGCGCTCTTGCATCTAACTTGCCAGCACCCTCACCTGCATGGACCTTTTGCCATGCGGTGCAGCCAAATGCTTTTGGGTGTGATGCGTCTGGCTTCTTCCCTGACCAAACTTCTTGTGGCGTCAGCTGTTGCTTGCCCTTTCTCTTGTCGCCCTGCCCAGAGTAGCCGCAGGAGTAAGGTTGACAACATAGCATGCCGTTCTTGCCGCTTCCACCCAGAACCGCACTGGAAGCTTCGCATGAAGGAGTATGCTACGCACCATGCCGAGGATGGTCTGATTCATCCTTTTGGCAACACCATTGCTCTGCGGCGTGTAAGGCATTGTGTGCTCGTAATTGATCCCATGTTGCTGCAACCAGTCCTTGCATGGCTCATAATGTCTGCCGTTGTCGATCTGCATTGCTTTGATTTTCTTTCCAGTCTGCTGTCCACCATGGCAACAAACTCGTGCAACTTTTCTCTGACCTCTCCCTTTGTTTTGAGGAATAATATCCACACCTTGCGGTTGTGGTTGTCAACGAAGGTCAGAAAACACTTGCTACCACCGTTTGACGCCATGCAAAAGGGTCCGCACATGTCAATGTGAATCAGGTCAAGGGCTGATTCTACGCGGTGACCGTTGCGCTCGAAGCGTGTTTGCTTGGTCTTGCCTTGGAGGCAAGGTTCACACAGGCTGCCACACCCAACCGCATCCTTCTTGCAACCATCCATGCTGCGGACCAGCTATTGTTGTTGGATTACTTGGAGCGTGTTGTTTGCAATGTGCCCAAAGCGACTATGCCACATATCCGTGTCTTTGTCCTTTGCGACAGAAGATGTTTTCCAGTTTCCGTTGGTGTGCTCTCCTGCATTGGTGCCAAGACCACTGCCTCTGTTGCACCCGCGTGACCCTCGTCCTCCAAGCTCTTTGTTGCTGTTATCTGAAATATGTAGAGCCCGTGAACCCGTGGGACCTGTGCCACGAGATCTTTGTTGGCGTAGATGACCTTGATGTCCTCGTTCCTGGGGATAACCACCTTCTTCTGCGCGAACACCACCATCACGTCGTTGTCCCTTATCTTTGTCCGGTGCTTTGGATTCCTCATCCAAACAAGCTGGAACAAATTCTGCCACTCGCCCATCCCTTGGGCGATCCTCTCACGCTAGTGCTACTACAAGGACGTCTCCTTCATTCACATCCTCCGGCATCTCCCCCTCAAGGAGTGGAATCTACTCACCCCTTTTGGAGTGACCTGCCTCCTCATCCGTCCAACGGCCTTTCCCCTTGCACGTGACATCGCAATTCTTCACAATCTGCTACCCCCTTAGATCAAAGAGCCTGTACGCCTTGCTTCCGCTCTCATACCTAAGGAAAAGACACCGGCAGGTTCATCCACATATTCACCGCCGTTTTTGCTCCGGAACACCTTCATTTCAACTCTATCTGCTACTCCACATCTGCCATCAACTCTTGCATGCATGCAAGGACTTCGCTCTTCCGCTCCATGAGGTAGATGTTCATCTTGCGGTTGTGGTCGTTGATGAAGGTAAGGAAGTAGCAAGCTCCGATAATGGAGCTTTCAAGTGGTCCACACACATCTGTGTGTACCACTTCCAAATTTGTTGATGCACGCGTCCCCTTTGCCACAAATGACTGTGATGTTGGTTCGCCGATGATGCATGGCTCACGCACGATGTCCTTGGTTCCATCAACGCCACTGATTGAGAGACCCCGCACAACCTTTCTCTTTGCCATCCCCTTCACCGTTGATGGTGAAACATGGCAAAGTTGGCGGTGCTAGAGGTCTAGGTCTCTTTCATCCTTTGTTTCAAGATTGGCAGCGTTCGACACCGCACGGCTGCTGAGGATCTTTACGCTTAGCAAGTACAAGTCTTCCTCCCTCTTGCCGCGTGCAATCACCTTGCCTTTGCCTTCCTTGCAGATGACGGCCTCCTTCTTTGTGAAGAGCACCTCAAGTCCCTCGTCGATGAGGCGGCTGTCGACCTTGAGTGGGGTCACACACATGTGCTCGGAAGGAAGTCCACTTTGGAAAAGTGTTATTCGCACCCTATTCAAGGACAAGGTTACTTGCCTCTGTTGTTTGCTTTCTGAATCTCATGCTTGAGCGTTCCTATTTTCTTCTTCAATTAGCATGCGCCATGTGTCACAACATTATGCTTCCTTACCCCATGCTTGTGCTCGTACGCTACTACATTCAAAGAAAAAGCAAGAGTAAAATGTGTGGAAAACGACTTCCTGCATAAATGTCTTACACTAGGAAGTGGCGGGGAGGTGCAACTAGGCTGAAATTTATTCAAATGTTCTACACAACAATTGAAATGAACATACATGAGCAATTACCTCACCCCTTAAACTGTGGATCAATAAGTGTATTGGGAGGTGAACAAATCGGTGAACATGGACCTCTCACAAAAACTAATACATAGTACATACAATCCACAGTGATTAACACATTATACATGGAATATAAATCTGGGCCCTAGTGACATGAATTGATGTTGATGATTTCTAAACAAATGTTTGCAGAAGGAATGCAATTCTTGATGCACCCATTTTTGAGTGTACGATTTAAGGTCATTAACCATAGCTCAAGTACCCCCTTTCATTTTTTTCTGTTGTTTTTTTTTTTTGAAAAAGTAAATCTTGGTTAATAAGAAGGAACATGCAAATGCCGCCCGTGACCGGCACATCTACGGGGTATGAAAACATGCAAAAGCCGCCACCCATGGCAGAAGAAAAACGAGAGGGAAGGCAAGGAAACAAGCATGAAGGACGGAGGAGACCCTCCTCGCCGTCCAACGGCACAGTGTAGCAAAGGTCAGACAGCGTACCCCCTTCATTTCCAGTCCAATGACTACTCATGAACGATGCCAAGGGCATGAACCTTCCCGACATTCATCTAGATGAAAACCCAATGCTAGATGAAGATCTGACATATCACCATAAAATCATCTATTGGGAGCATAGAGAACTTCATTTGTGCATGCGCCAAATGACAATGTTATGGAACAAAAGCAAGTCCTCACAAGGGCGTAGAAGCCGACAAGCCTCTCCAGAATGAAAGGAACATGTCAGGACAGGTGGCGCACAGAGTCCTTCGACTAACACACACAGAGTGCAGAGCATAAACTGTGCCAAGCCTCAGGCCAGCAGCCGTAGAAGAGTCCCAAAACACAACAACGTCATTCCCTTGTCAAAGACCGTCGGTGCATTTTGCCTCTGCCTCAATGTTGCGAATGCATTCATCTGCTCGTCTTCTGAATCTTGCCTCCTCCACCTGCCAAGCGCATCATGGTTTGATTGGTGTTCATCACTGAGGTCTCTGACGTTGGACGTTTTGCAAATCCTACGTCATTCGCCTAACATCCATGCTATGGCCTTCCAGCCATGTTACGCCTCCTCGATCCTCCTTCCACCAGAATAAATGTGGAGCAAACATTAGCCACAAGCATCGAGCCCAAAGTATCTACAAGATGTTCAGAATTAGCTGCACAGAGCGCATCACCAATTATTTGCATACTCCCCTCGTTTCTTCCATGAACCGTAAGCACACACGGTGCACCCGGTGACAACATCTACACTCGTAGTCTCAGTCCATTTTTGCACGTGAACAAGATTCAAGAAACCAAACAGCCTGACAGGAGCTTCAGCCCAGCAGTCCAAGTGGTCTTCAACACAAACAGCTGGCGTCTCACTGCCCCCACTTACCTGCAGCTGAGACTGGAAACACGTCCTGATGCACGACTCCCACTCGCACGTCTTACAACTTGTACCATAGATAGACCGCCCTTAAGTCTGATGACAGGAACGGTTGTTGCAAGCCCTCAACATGCCTCTCTCACCCGCAGCAACCGCCCTGCCCATGTGCTGGCAAGCAAACCTGCATGCCCTTGTACCCTCTGCTCATCGGCTGGCTCCTAGGGCAGCTGGTTTCTCAGGCCGCCCTCGCCTGCCAGCCAACTGGGCTGCTCGCGAACTTAATTCCCAACACCTAGCCCAGGATGTTGACAGCCAGCATGCTTCTCAACTCAGCATAGCGTTCGCACGAACGGTAACAAAGCAGACTCCTTATGGAGTTGCTACAGTAGGACTGTGCTCGTCTCACATGTTGACTTTTGCATAGAGGCTGTACCCTGCTGCAGACCTCAAGCATTGGCCACAGAAAGGAGGTCCTTCATTCCATCCAGAGATGCATGGCTTCATGCGTGTGCGCGATGCGTGGAACGAACACTCTCATCCCATGGGAGCCTTGACAGAGGTTCAGGATTTATCGCATGTGCCACCGCTTACAGAGATGGTCAGAGGACAAAATGGTGACGCCATGCCAGCACCATGCCAGCACCATACCAGCACCATGCCAGCACCATGCCAGCACCATGCCAGCACCATGCCAGCAAGGCGCATGGCAGTGGCATGCACACAACATGGACACTTGGAAAGAGGTTATTAGAAACCCTCAGTGTGATACCATTTGTGCAAAGCATGCAACAATGAGTGCAAACTTCATCTGTTCCCACAAACACTCACCTCGTTGTCCCATCCACCGAAGGCGTCTTCAAGTCCAACGATGTGCATGACCTTGTACTGTGACAATGGCTTCAGCACAGCTTCTATCTGCAAAGAAGTGATGGAACAACAGCAAACGCACGACAAAATGTGACAGAATACATGCCCGAATACAGAAAGCACATGCACCACAGACTACAAAGGCCAATCCATGTACATGGATTCCACAAAGCTCTCCAACATGGCCAAGGGACTGTCAACAGCCAGTGGCCTGCTGATTCGTTATCCACACAAGCCAAGCAAGCCGCATCCACGCAAATTGTCAGCCATGCATGGGCTTCCCACTTTACAGATGTGAGGTCATGCAGATGTGCAGGGACCTGTGTGTGGTGGGGGGGTTGGGGGGGGGGGGGGGGGTGTGTGTGTGTGTGTGTGCGTGCGTGCGTGCGTGCGTGCGTGCGTGCGTGCGTGCGTGCGTGCGTGCGTGCGTGCGTGCGTGCGTGCGTGCGTGCGTGCGTGCGTGCGTGCGTGCGTGCGTGCGTGCGTGCGTGCGTGCGTGCGTGCGTGCGTGCGTGCGTGCGTGCGTGCGTGCGTGCGTGCGTGCGTGCGTGCGTGCGTGCGTGCGTGCGTGCGTGCGTGCGTGCGTGCGTGCGTGCGTGCGTGCGTGCGTGCGTGCGTGCGTGCGTGCGTGCGTGCGTGCGTGCGTGCGTGCGTGCGTGCGTGCGTGCGTGCGTGCGTGCGTGCGTGCGTGCGTGCGTGCGTGCGTGCGTGCGTGCGTGCGTGCGTGCGTGCGTGCGTGCGTGCGTGCGTGCGTGCGTGCGTGCGTGCGTGCGTGCGTGCGTGCGTGCGTGCGTGCGTGCGTGCGTGCGTGCGTGCGTGCGTGCGTGCGTGCGTGCGTGCGTGCGTGCGTGCGTGCGTGCGTGCGTGCGTGCGTGCGTGCGTGCGTGCGTGCGTGCGTGCGTGCGTGCGTGCGTGCGTGCGTGCGTGCGTGCGTGCGTGCGTGCGTGCGTGCGTGCGTGCGTGCGTGCGTGCGTGCGTGCGTGCGTGCGTGCGTGCGTGCGTGCGTGCGTGCGTGCGTGCGTGCGTGCGTGCGTGCGTGCGTGCGTGCGTGCGTGCGTGCGTGCGTGCGTGCGTGCGTGCGTGCGTGCGTGCGTGCGTGCGTGCGTGCGTGCGTGCGTGCGTGCGTGCGTGCGTGCGTGCGTGCGTGCGTGCGTGCGTGCGTGCGTGCGTGCGTGCGTGCGTGCGTGCGTGCGTGCGTGCGTGCGTGCGTGCGTGCGTGCGTGCGTGCGTGCGTGCGTGCGTGCGTGCGTGCGTGCGTGCGTGCGTGCGTGCGTGCGTGCGTGCGTGCGTGCGTGCGGGCGGGCGTGCATGCGTGCGTGCGTGTGCGCGCGCGCGCGTGTGTGTGTGTGTGTGTGTGTGTGTGTGTGTGTGTGTGTGTGTGTGTAAACGTTCCTGTGTTTTCTTGTGTGTGTGGGAGCTCTTCTGCTTGTGTATCCCCATTGACTCGTCAGCAAGGGTCCCGGTTCATCACGGAGGTCCACCACGCCATCCGTGATGAGTTGGCATGCATCTGCCGGGAGCACTCCCTACCAACGTGCGTCGAGCCAGCCGGCCTCCTCCCGACTGCCGCTGCGACCTTGCGGCCGGATCTCATCTTAGAGGACCGAGAGCATGGCTCCATGCGCGTCATCGACATCAACACGGTGGATGCCCAGGGGGCGACCGCTTCCTCGGAGGGGCGTGTGCTCCGCCACGCGGAGGAGGCCAAGGGGGCAAAGTACCGCCCGGCACTCGGCCTTCGACCAAGGTGGGTCTTACGCCCGCGTGCTTGGGAGACGCTTGGCGGGCTGTGGCCGGACTTCCTGCACCGTCTCTCCCAGCTTTGCCTACAGCAAGGTCATCAGGGGACGTCTCTGGAGGAGCTGCCGGCCTGGGCAAAACGGTCCTTAGCATTCTCGGCCCAGCGCCTCTCCTTTGCAGGTTTCCGCCGCCAATGCGCTTTCATCCGCTGTGCTTGCGTGGCCCATGGGCGGTCGGACGTTCAGCTCCGACAAGACTTGAAGCAGCGTCCGAAAGCTCCATGGCTACAGGGACCTGTCTCCCTTTGCTACGTGGAGCCCGTAGACACGCGTGTGTAGCGGTCCTGGCCCTAGGGCCTTGCCCAACAACCCCTGTTGGTTCCATGCTGTGGATGTGGCTCGCACCAAATCTTGTATGCGGTGGCGCGCAGGACGTTGGCATCCTCCCCACCATATGCTTTGAACAATTATTAGGAAAAAAAAAAGGCAAAAAAAAAAGAACAACACAACTTGACTATGTTTTGGCCAAGATGAATCATGTGCAATGTGTGCATTCTTAGACATGTCTCATGGAGATTGTAAGATGAAAACAATGGTGCTGGGCTAAAATGTGCACAACAACTATGGTGGACCCACCCTTTCCGACGCCCTCGACTTTTGGGATGCCACAAAGGTAGGTCCAACTTTTACCCTCTTCCTTCAACACTGCTCTCAGGTAAACTGCCCCCCACCCCCTTCTCCCAACATGGACTTGCAACAACAGTGTCGTCACGCCGGCACCAACGTTCACCACAAGCCTCCGACACCGCTTCTAAGAGTGGCATGTGTGCGTGCATCTCTGCACGCGTTCGCGGATGCACACATTCCCTTCCAGATGTTTCAGCACCTTCGTGCATTGCCTTTGTGCACTTGTCCACACATTTACAAAACTCATGTGCACATGTGCAGGTGCGTGGATGCGGAGACATTGGGGGGCACGGATCGGGTATGGTGGGGCTGAATGCAATGCAAGCGTGGGTATGGGCCAAAGAGGATCGGGGTGTATACCACCTGAACAAGCAAAAAAACTGTTATTTTCAAGTAGTCTTTAAGGCGTTCATGTTGGTGTACCTTTTGGTTTTAAACCAACTGACACTTGAAGTTGCTGCCTGCCATGTACTGCCACTGTTGTTGTCAATGTGTGGAGTTTCATCACCTGCCCATTCAACCGATGCTGTCCTCTCCAGTCTCTACTGCCCACGATGCCCATTTCCTCCCGACACCCGTCACAGATTCCATCACTCTTGCCTTACTGTCCTCCTCCGCAGTTTGCAATTCTGCGCAGGCCTCGACGTGATTGGTCATCGCCCCTTTGGTTCCTCCTCAACATGCTTCGCACTGTTGACGAGACTGCAGCGGGGAGCTCGCTGTCTATAACCGCTGCTGCTGCTGTTCCTGCAACCAGTGTTGCTGCTGTTGCTCCTGCTGCTGCTACTACTGCTGCTGCTGCTGCTGCTGCTGCTGCTGCTGCTCTTGCTGCCTGCATGCTGCCATAATTGCGCACCACTGGCCCGCTTGTTTGCCTACTTACTGCCTTGCTTCCACTGTTGCAATGTCCACGAGCCATGACCCTGCCCAGAGACCTGTCCACTGGCCTG
>SZWC01004168.1:1055-25648 GCA_023375785.1 Penium margaritaceum
GTATCTGTATCTGTATCTGTATCTGTATCTGTATCTGTATCTATATCTATATCTGTATCTGTATTTGTATCTGTATCTATATCTGTATCTGTATCTGTATCTGTATCTGTATCTATATCTGTATCTGTATCTGTATCTGTATCTGTATCTGTATCTGTATCTGTATCTGTATTTGTATCTGTATCTGTATCTGTATCTATATCTATATCTGTATCTATATCTATACCTATATCTATATCTACATCTACATCTACATCTACATCTCCATCTACATCTACATCTACATCTACATCTACATCTACATCTACATCTATATCTATATCTATATCTATATCTATATCTATATCTATATCTGACTCGGGCACTGGAGCTGATCCCCGTCCTGGCTGGGAGTTGGTCCTAACTCTCCTGGCAGTCAACACTCATGCAATAATGGCAGCCCGCCTTCGCGAGTTCAGCTCCCTTTGGCAGTATCTATCTGAGTCGGCAGCAGCTTACTGGCGAAGGGCCATGGGGATCTACACTCGTCTTGGCATCATCGGCGGCTCCCGGATCCAGGCCCTCCACACCATTATGGTCGGGGCCCACATGGAGTCCGTCAATGTTTTCTCCTCATTCGACCAATCGCTTCTCAATATGCTCGCTGACTCTTTGGAGCTACTCCCCTGGACTCATTAGCACTACCTGTAGTTGCTGAATACAGTAGAGGCTGCCCATACTCATCAGGCGCGTCTACTAGTTAAAATGACAATCACCTAGCTGACCACCCCTTTCACGCTCAGCACCTTCACCTCCACATCCTCGTCTTCTCCCTCCACTCCATCACCCTCCTTGTAGAGCATGGTTGTACCTGTGCAAGGGAAGAAGGGTGAACAGAGCCGTCATGTTGTAACAATGTTGCTACTGTTGTGTAATAGTAGCAGTAGTGTGAGTAGAAGTCTGTTGGTGATAGTGGACGTTGTATCAACTGTTACAATTGCGTAGACATGCATTGCTAAACGGAGTGCACCCCGTTCTTGATTGGACGCAGATCATGCAAGGTCTTCAAGCCATCCATGTCCAACGGACGGCTGCCTTCATGGCCACCTAGTCCGGTCGTGTGACCATGAAGACAGCTGATACTCCACCCGCTCCGGCAACACTGATACCACAGACGCACGCAACTGCATCATCTTTGAGCTTTACTACCTTTTGGCGCTTCACCATTAGGGAGGTGCGAGTGTTTTGACACAGCCATGTGGTCCACAGTCTGCTTGTCAAGTTGTATGCGTGGCCCATGATGGTGCTTGTTGGAAATCGTTTCCTGCCTATGATGACTCGGGCCTGACTGCATAGAGTGGCTGGACAAGTCTCAAGTCCGTGGTGTCCGTCATGTTTCCACAATCTCTCCTTAGCGTCCGGAAAATACAGAGTGTTATGTGGCTTGTTGCTCGCAGTCGACGACAAGGCGTGAGGCAAGCGGCACCTAGATCATGGACTCCGGTGCTACTCACCACATGACTTGTCGTCACGCTGACTTTGATGTAATCAGTTATGTTGGGTAAGTTCAGTCTGTTTGCATGGGGTCCAATCAGTCCTTGCCATTCTAAGACGTTGCGGTCTTCCACTTTGATGGTCTGTTTGTCCCCTGTATAACTATGACGTGCTCTACGTCCTTGTTCTAAAGCTCACCCTGCTGTCCGTTCGTGCCTACAATTGGATGTGCCTCTCTATTGAGCATCCTACGGACTCTACCATTGTCTCCAGCTGTGATACTCGTGCCAGCATCTTCCGTGCAATATTCTTATGACTAGTACCAGGTCCCTTGCTGCCCTCCCTCTATCTCTTTGTCCTCTTCCTGCTCTGCACGTGTGTTTTCAACGATCATGCTATCCCCCAACCACCAGCGCTTGCTGCATTGCTGCATCTATGATGTGGGTTCAGGCACAGCTTTCAAGTGTTGAAAAATTGCCCCTCCGCATGCCCAAGTGCGGCCCCGGGAGGCGCCGAGGAGCCGCCAGAAAGTGGAACCTCCGCGCCGGAGGATCTAGGGACTCGAGGTTTGCTAAGATTCTAAAATAAAGGACTTCCTAACAAAGTTTGCGAGTTTTTGAATCCGGTGGAAGTTGTTTTGACGGAATTGGACAAGTATCGAGGGAGATATGGCCTTTCGAAGTTCGGGTGTGCGCAGCGACTCTGGGAGCCGGCTGCGACTCGAAATCCTGTCGATAGCCGACCGGACCGAGTAACAAAATACCATCTGGAGAAATTGCTCCGATAGGCCTGCCGAGGCCTCCGGTGGATGATCCACCTGATCCGGTGGATCATCCACCAGATCAAGTAGTGCAGGTTGTTACTGAGGGAGAGCCAAAAAACCTGGCTCGGCATCTGATACTCGGCGTCCGAAACCTGGCTCGGCGTCCGAAACTCGGCATCCGAAGTAGTACGTTTTGTTACTCGGGGACACTCACAATTCTGACTACAGGTCCGCGGACAGGTTTCGAACCTCGTCACACCCCATCACCAAACTCGACCCAAAAGTAGGTAGGGTGCGTGGAAACAGTGCAAGAGACCCCTACACCACGTGCAAGAGGACCTGCGCCTTGGGAAAGGCGCTTCGCACGTGAAGAAAGGCGCCACGGCGTGTGCGCGTTAGGCGTTTCTGTGGTGGGTGATACCTACGCTTCGGCAAGCATGACTTGGGCTACGCATGGCCAAATTGCACGCGGTTTGGTACATTGGAAAGCTCATGACTAACCCTATAAATGTTGTGATCATGTCTATGTTAAAAAACTAACTTAAAACTACGTTATTCCCTTCGCAAAAGTGACTATATCTAATTGCATGCTCACATAGCGTGAGGCAACCAGAAAGCTCACCCTCAGTCTCAGATTCGCCCAAAATAGTACACGTGAACCAATAGACCCTATCAGACCAATGTCGGGACCACACCACACGGATCTCATCCTGACAAAGGGTTATGGGCCCACTTGTCTGAACGCCTCCAACGTTTACGTCTTCCGCAGCGCACAGGATCGTTATCTTGGACCACGTCGTTCAGTTCTGAGAACTCGTCGAAGTAGCAATTACGCACATGGCGTACAAGGATACGCAGTCCATTCAAAAGTATGCGGGCGGCCCAGGCTTTCGGGCTATGGAGGTGGCAGTGCGAGCTACACCTCTCGCATAAGGGGCTGCTGGATGTCATGTTGGGAAAGTAGGTGCTCACAGAGGCGATTGCTACGGATACGGAGAAGCAGGCCTTTGAAAAGAAGAACACGAAGGCGCTCATGCTCCTGGTGTCCAAGACTGCCGACTCGTCGTGGGGCTACTTCCAAGGCTGCAAGCTAGCTGCCAAAGCTTAGAAAAAGCTCTGTCCCATCCACCAATCCAAGTCGCTCGTAAACAAAGTCTTCACGATGAAGCGGCTCCTCACGGTGAGAATCGATGAGGGAGATGATGTCATCTCTGCCATGCAGCAGATCGAGTCGCTCGCCTCACAATACAACGACGTGGGGTGGAAGATCGACACACAGCAACAAGTGATGACCCTCCTTATGGTGCTACCAGACAGTTGGGGTCCACTCATCACCGTCCTTGGAGGATGGTCGGAGGACAAGCTCACCAATGGTGCGGTCGCATAGTACATCCGCAACGAGGCGCAGCGTCGGAGCTCGGGGGAGTCCTCGTCTTCCTCATCGACCCTTGTCACCAAAACACATGGTGGCAGAAGCGGAGGCCAAGGAAGTGGCGGAAAGGGCGGCGGCAAGAAGGGCGCCAAGAAAGGTGCGTGCCGCAACTGCGGCAAGGAGGGCCATTGGGCCCGTGAGTGCTCGGAGGAGGCAAAGGCAGGCAGTAAAAACAGCAATGGCAGCTCGCTCCTCAACGGCAACAAGAACCACTTCCTCAAGAAGGCCAATAGGCGGTGCCTGGATTTCGGGGCCGAGGAGCACACCCAAGTTGAGAAGGTGGGGTTCGTCACCTACGAGAAGTCCTCAAAGTCAATGGTGGTCGCGTACGACAAAGTCAAGCCGGCGGGTGGCCAAGGCAACGTAGAGGTGGAAGTCGTGGTGGTGAGAAGGAGCTCTGCACAATCCGTGATGTGCAGCACGTCCCCGGCCTAGCTGACATCCTGAGTGTTAGCCGCTTGACGGACAAGGGATATGAGGTGCTCTTCCACAGGAAAGGCGCAGTGCTGCGCATTGACGGCGACGGCGAGGTCGTGCTGGAGACAAAGTGCGAGGGCGGTCTCTACATCGTGGAGACCAAGGTGGTCTGCGCGACATCCGACGCAGCGGACTCGCAGGAGCGCGTCATCAACATGGCCAAGGGAGGAAGTGCTCATCTGGAGCTCTGGCACCGATGGTTGGGATATTCGGCGCCCGCAACCATTAGGGAGATGGCGAAGTGCAACATGGTGCGCGGCCTCGTCATCGACGGTGTAGACGCATCAGTAGATGTAGTAGCGCACAAAAAGTGCGCGCCTTCCATTTTGGGCAAGGCGCAACGCAAATTGTTCAACGAGAATGAGGCTTGCGCAAAGGACCTGCTGGAGGTCGTGCACAGCGACGTGTGCGGACCCTTCAAAATGGCGTCAAACAGCAGCTTGAGATACTTTGTCACCTTCATTGACAACTGCAGCAGAAAACTCTACGTGTACTTCATGAAGCGGAAAGGCGAGGTCCTGGACCGGCTGAAGGAGTACGTCGCAACGGTGGAAACGCAGAATGGCCGGAAGGTCAGAGCGCTACGCAACGACAATGGCGCAGAGTACGTGGGCTGCAGCGGGTGGATGAAGCAGCACATCATGAAGTGGAAACCCACTACACCGTACTCGCCACATTCCAACAGAGTGGCGGAGCGGGCGAACCAGATGCTGCTCAACATGGAGCGGACCATGCTTGTGGATGCGGGGTTGGCGCAAGGGTTCTGGGCGGAGGCTGTGCCCGTAGTGAGCTACACCATCAACCTCACCCCAACAGAAGTGCTGAAGGGTAAGGGCAGCTGGAAGACGCCGTAGGAGGTTTCGAGCGGGCGCAAGCCAAACGTGGCGCACATGAAGGTGTTCGGGTGCAAGGCGCACGCGATGGTGCATGCAACGCAACGACGCAACAGCAAGCTGGAATCGCGGGCGAGGCCGTACTTGTTCCTTGGGTACGAAAGTGCGCAAAAGGCATACCGGCTCTGGGACCCGCGCATGCAAGAGATCATCCGCAGCCATGATGTCGAGTTCGACGAGCAGCAGAGCTTCAGCTGCAGAGCTTTAGCACCAGCAGCAACGGTATGATTGTCATGAACACTCCAAAAGAGGGGGAGTCGTTCCAGCTCCTTGGCTACGAGGAGGAGCCGGCGGACGCAGAGTTCGATAATGCGATGTCGGCGTGCGCCGGTGTAGTGGGAGCAGCCGACGTGGAGGACTCTGACGACGATGTACCTGGGTAGGAGTTCCTGCGGAATGATCTGTCAAAGGAGGTACCGCGGGTGCCGAAGCGCACACTCCCAACGGAGTTTGTGTCCGGCGTCGGGGAAAATCCTCCGGACGCGCCGCCAGTCCAGTTGATGGTTCAACGCAGCGGGATGAATCCTCTAGTAGCCGTCCGGTCGATGATTCACCAGAGCAGGCAGAGTTGGAAGGATCGCAGCAGAGCAACGAGACTCCTCCAAAACTGCCGCGCCGCAGTGGGAGGGAGCGGAGAGCGGGGAAGCGTTTCGACGCAGGCCCCGGTCGATGGATTGACATGACGTAGTGCATGCTGGCTGCATCAACGGAGCCGACGACCGTGCAAGAGGCGCTTGCGCGGCCCGAGGGGAAGCAATGGGACGTCGCTATCAAGTCGGAGTTGGTGTTCATTGCGGAAAAGAACACGTGACAGCTGGTTGACAAGCCGAAAGACGCCAAGGTCATCGGCTCCAAGTGGGTCTTCAAGACCAAGTTCACAAAGGAAGGTGTGGTTGACAAGTACAAGGTGCGGCTCGTGGCGAAGGGGTACGCACAGCGTAAGTGCGAGCACTACGATGAGACGTTCACCCCCGTCGCCAAGTTCACAAGCATCCAGGCGATCCTTGTGGTGGCAGTCGCAAAGGATATGGAGCTCCACCAGATGGACGTAAAAACGACCTTCCTCAATGGCATCATCGACAAAGAAATCTACATGGAGGTGCCGGAGGGGAAGGTGTGCAAGCTGCGGAAGTACTTGTATGGGCTAAAACAATCGCTCCGATGCTGGTACCAACAGATGGACAGCTTCATGGCACAACTCGGCTTCAAGCGTTGTGAGGCAGATCACAGCGTGTACGGGCAGCGTAGCAGGAAGCTCCATGAGATTGTCGCACTCTATGTGGACGATCTTATCTTGTGCTCCTCAAACCTGCCAAGCCTACCGCACCTGAAAGAGTAGCTCAGTAGTAGGTTCTAGATGTCGGACATGGGGGAGCTGAAGTACTACCTCGGGGTGAGCATTACGCGGAACCGGAGGGCGCGCACGCTTGAGCTGGGGTAGGCCAAATACGTGGCCGAGGTGCTGAAGCGTTACGGTATGGAGGACTGCAAACCAGTGTGTAGTTCTGTCTCCACGACCTGTGAACTAAGTGCGGCAATGGCGCCGAAAACAAAAGAAGATCAGGAGATATGGCCGGGATGCCTTACCAATCGGCGGTGGGCAGCCTCATGTACGCCATGGTTGCGACTCGACCGGATTTGGCCTATGCGGTGGGCGAAGTGAGCAGGTACGTGGCCGATCTTGGGCCACTACAGTGGCAGGCGGTCAAGCGCATCCTCCGCTACCTGCAGGCGATACGACATGCACGCCTGAGGTTCAACGGCAAAAGGCGGGCGGACCCTTTGTGTCTGGTTTGCTACACGGATGGAGACAATGTTGGGGATGTGGACAAGCGGAAGTCCACATCCGGCTACCTTTTTCCTCGCTAGTGCAGCGGTCTTGTGGTGCAGTAGGAAGCAGGACTGCATCACGACCTCCACACTGGAAGTTGAGTACATCGCACTGGCCGAGGCGGTCAAGGAGGCGGTGTGGCTCCGCAGGTTGCTGGGGGAGCTGGGCGTGCCGCAGCTGGAGCCTACGGTGGTGCAAGAGGATAACAGTGGCTCCATCTCGTTGACCAACAACCCGACGCAGCATAGGAGGAGGAAGCACATCGAGGTGCATTATCACTACGTACGGGACATGGTCGAGATTGGGCAGGTGGTGCTGCAGCACTGCAGCACGAACAACATGCTTGCGGATTGCTTGACCAAAGCTTAACCCGCGGACCGACACGCGATGAGCGTGGCTGGACTTGGGATAACCAGCTATGATGGGCTGGAGGGCACAGCGTCAGATGAGTGAGAGCAAGCGGGAGCAGCGGGCATGGCAGGTGAAAGGGGGAGAATGTTGAAAAATTGCCCCTGTGCATGCCCAAGTGCGGCGCCGGGAGGCGCCGACGAGCCACCAGAAAGTGGAAGCTCCGCGCCGGCGGATCTGGCGACTCAAGGATTGCTTGGATCCTAAAATTAAGGATTGCCCCACAAAGTTTTCCAGTTCCTGAATCTGGTGGAAGTTGTTTCGCTGGAATTGGACAAGTATCGAGGGAGATATGGCCTTCCAAAGTTGGGGTGTGCGCAGCGAATCTGGGAGCCAGCTGCGACTCAAAATCCGGTCGATAACCGACCGGACGGAGTAACAAAATACCATCTGTAGAAATTGCTCCGATAGGCCTGCCGAGGCGTCGGGTGGATGATCCACCTGATCCGGCAGATCATCTACCGGATCCGGTAGTGCAGGTTGTTACTGAGGGACAGCCAAAAACCTGGCTCGGCGTCCAAAACTTAGTAGCAAGTTTTGTTACTCTGGGACAGTCAAAATTTTGACTGCAGGTCCGCGGACAGGTTTCGAACCTCGTCACACCCCATCACCAAACTCGACCCAAGAGTAGGTAGGGTGCGTGGAAACAGTACAAGAGACCCCTACACCACGTGCAAGAGGACCTGCGCCTTGGGAAAGACGCTTTGCACGTTAAGAAAGGTGCCATGGTGTGTGCGCACCATGGAAGCGTCAGGCGTTTCTGTGGTGGGTGATACCTGCGCTTTGGCAATCATAACGTGAGCTACGTATGGCGGAATTGCACGCGGTTTAGTGCGTTGCAAAGCTCATGACTAACCCTATAAATGTTGTGATCATGTTTATGTTAAAAAACGAACTCAAAACTACGTTATTCCCTTCGCAAAAGTGAATCTCTCGAATGGCTTGTTCACATAGCGTGAGGCGACGAGAAAGCTCACGCTCAGTCTCATATTCGCCCAAAATAGTAGACGTGAACCAATAGAGCCTATCAGACCAACTTCGGGACCGCACCACGCAGATCTCATCTTGACATCAATCTCATTCAAACACAACCTGCCCTCGGTTTTGACAGAAAATCCTTCAAGAAGCCGCCGAAGACAAACTGTCTTGTTTGTGACGAGGGTAAGTTGCTTTCCCATACCTTCCCTGACTCTGTCTCCCTGGTACTCTGCCTGTTGGAACTAGTCCACTCGGATGTGCTCTGACTGCTTCCTATTGAGTTCCTCCATGACCGGGGGCGCTACGTGCTAACCCTCACCAACGATTTCACTTAGAGGCAGTGGGTCTACAACTTCCACCACAGGAGCAAGGTCGCTCTTGCTATTCACTTCTGGCTTGTAATGGTTGAGCGTGAATCGCACCACACCATCCATACGTTTTACTTGGACCGCAGTGGGGAGTTCCTCGGTGAGATGGACGCCTTCTTCTATGAGCGTGGAGTCTTTCAACAAGTCTCTCCTATTGCTCCTCCCAAGAAGAACGTTGGTTGTGATTGCTAGAACTGCACCATGGTGGATGCGGTTTGCACCATGTGGTCTGAGTGCGGCCTTCCCAAGTCCTTTGCCTTTGAGGGCTTTCCCTACATGACGTGGGTCTAGAACCACCTCATGCACGGCCCTCTGCCAGACCTTGACACGTTGTACGAGCTCTGGTTTGACCATCGGACAGACTGCCAGTTGGCTAACATGTGGCATTCTCTCGCTTGTGTCCATTACACTAAGGACCAACAGGGTTCCAAGGCCTCACCATGGGGCCGCATGTGTTCCTTCCTTGGTGTATCCCCGTGGTCAAAGTCCTGGCGATTCTGGGATCCTGCTCGCCATCGAGTTGTCAAGTCTTGCAACACCCTCTTCTTTGTGGCACTGACTCACCAAAAACTCTCCATTATCTTGTTGATGGTCGATGTCCACGTCCCGACCTGTGTGGGGTCATAGCGGATGAGGGAGAGATCTTTACTGATAGCTATTGACAGGTCCGTCCGGGCTCCCATACTTGTGGCTTGGTCACCGGCTGAGGACGACCCGACCATAGTGGCTGTTGATCTCGTGACCTAGCCTGCTCCTGCTCCTCCTAGTGTGCCTACACCTTTCCCTGTGCCTACCAGTGTCAATGACCATGTGCCGTTCAGTGCCCTTGCTCCCACAAATGTGCGTGCACCTGTCCTTGTGCCTACCAGTGATCCTCACCTTGTGACGCCCGGTGTCTGTGCTCCCACCACTGCGCCTGCTCCTATCCTTGTACCTATCGCTGGTCCTGACCCTATGCCATCCAGTGTCCCTGGCCCTGTGTCTCAAAGTACATTTGACCTTGCGCCACCCACTGCAATCAAGCCCGACCCTGCTCCTCTTACCCCTGGTGCTCGTGACCTTGGCCTAGCACCCGGGTCCACAGTTGTGGTCCCGGCGATTAGCTCAGCCTCAGCCTTCTTACATGAGTCCCGTGGATGGTTGCGTCCACCGGCCCCAAGGACGCAGCATGGGGCTGTCGGTTTGCCCAGCTGCCACACTAGGAGCATGCGTAGTGGCAACCCTGGTATGAATTTCCTTAGCCTCAGTGTCCAGGCAGACCACACCGAGGCGTACCCAACAAGTCCTATTGGCCATTACCTTGTCTCTTGTGAGTTTGTAGTGGCTTGTGATGTGGCATCTGGCCTTGTCCCGGTCGAGCCACCCTCATGTGACTATGTTCTTACCACTCAATGATCTCCTTTACATGCACCTGATCTAGGCATGTTGAATGAGGTTCTCTCCACTGACAATGGAGTAGAGTGGTGTATTGCATGCGAGGATGAGCTGAGGGCCATCTGAGAGCACGGTGTCTACGAGCTTGTCCACCTTCTGCCAGGGTCGAAGGCAATCAAGACCAAGTGGGTCTTTCACAAGAAGGTGAAGCCTGGCGGCTCATAGTATCCTTGAAAAGCCCACTTGAAGGAAAAGGGGTTTGCCCACATTGAGAATGTGGAATTTACTGATATCTTTGTCCCTGGGGGCATGACCATCGCTCGTGCTCTGCTTTGTGTCGTTGCCCATCACGATTAGGATCTGCACCACATGGATGTGAACAACGCCTTCCTCCATGCTTCACTTGAGGAGGAGATGTGCATGGTCCCGCCACCTGGCTTTGAGGTTGGTGATAAGGTTTGGCGTCTACGCAAGGCCTTATACGGCATGAAGAAGTCACCTTGGTACTAGAACCAGGAGATCATTGGCACTTGCACACACGCTCACTACATGCGGAGTGACACCCATCTGTCCCTATTTGTTTGGCATATAGCTTAGGATTTCACTACCATCCTGGTCTATGTTGATGATTGTTTTATTACGTCTCCCTCATCCGAGGCTGTGAAGGAGGCCAAGGCAGTCCTTAAGACTGCCTATTAAAAGAAGGACCTTGGTCTAGTAACAGTGTTTCTTGGGATGGAGATCGTGTGTAACCGCTGGAGGCTGATACTCCAAGTTCACCGGGCATATTGCACCTGCGTTGTGGGAGAGCATTTTACAGACCTCAGTGCTATTCCCACTACCTCCATAACTATCACCCCTGGCAAGTAGGATGCCCTCAAGGTGGAGGATATATCCTAGCTGGGAGAGCCGGTGGACATGACTCTATGCCTGTGCTTCATTGGCTCACTCATGCAGCTAGCCGCAACCATCCATAAAAAAACTGCCTGTGCTGTGAACCCGCTCACACATATCTCTCGGTGTCCTCTTGCACGAGCCCTGCATACTACTATGCGAGTGGTATGGTACGTGGTCTCTACACCGTACCTAGAGTCTGCTTTCACCTGTAGTACACGCTGGTTGTTGACGGCTACACATACAGTGACTGGGCTTGGAGCCCTGATGGGTAGAGTCAAACCGGTTACGTGTTCCTGCTGGACAACACTGCTCTTTTGTGGGGTAGCGCGAAACAGGGCTGCATGGCGTGGAGCTGCGAGGCTGACTCTGTCACGCTGGGAGCACGGTTGTTGAGGATATGTGGCTTCAATGTCTCTTTTGTGAGTTGGGTCAGTTTGTCCCTGCCATTCTTTTGAGGTGTGTCAAAGAGAGTGCCCTCGCCATCGTTGAGAACTCGGGTGTGTTCCATACATGCACAAAGGACATTCCTGTTGAGCATCACTTTGTGTGTGATCTTGTGGAGAGGCAGGTGAGAGCCATCGTCTTGATTGACACAGACATGTAGTGATCAAACTCCTAGACCAAGGCGTTGGCACGTGGGAAGTTCATGGTGGCCGTTTGTCCTACCGGGTTGTGTCCCTTTCTTGATGGTTGCTGAATGTTGGGCATCTCACTCTGCACTTATGTCGATTGCGCACACATATGGACATGTGAACCATCGGGTCATGGGAGAGTGTTGTGATGTGAGCTGTCCCTGTCTGTCTTGTACAGCTCACTGTAACCACTTGACCATGTCCATACTCATCCAAACACCTGATGCGGGCCCAGCTAGAGCTAGAGTGACGTCTAGTGGCGATCCACACATCTGCAACTACTCAACAATTTCCACGGTGTCCTAGTTGCTTGCTAGGACCTTCTGCAAAAAAATGATTGACTCCAAGATTTTCTTGGTGGATTGGTCGTGTTCCATGTTTGCATGTTCTTGCCCTGTCTGTCCCTTGCTTAGTGACAGACCCATGCATGTGACCTAGCATAGCATCTGACTTGAGATTTTGCATCTCTTGGATAGACGGTGCATCATTTGGTTGCCTGATCACATACTTATGGCCAAAACAGTGATTTTGAGCCAGTTGTAGGGAAATTTGACCCTACCACGTGCCTCAACCACCGTACATCTTGGCAGCCATTTATGCTCTATGCTTGTCAGTTGTCATCACTCTCTGCACATTGAAACTATTGCGCTAATGAGGTTCTGAGTTTCTTACCCAGCCCAATCCTTGCTGAATCTGCTCCCGCCCTCTGTGCTCGTGCGATTGCTGATACCATATGTACGTGAACCTTGCCATGGATGATTGGGAAGACTCACGTACATATGGTATCAGCAAGCACGTTCACAAGGACACGTTTACTAGAAAAAAATCTTTTGATATTGGAGTAGGTGAAGAATCTTGTTTGGGTGGTCTATAGGGAATATTGCTAGAGGTAGTTGAGCTGTTCCTTCTATCGCATACAGAGCTAGCATGTTCGCATGAAAAACGTCATCAATCATCATAATCAAGGAAAACATCACTACAATGATTGAAAATGACCCAATCCACTTTTGGAGGACGTTTTTACACCAAAGGCAACTTAAGCTAAATATCTATGGTCCTGAGAGACACCTGGTCAACAAAGTCAAATACAACTTCATGGTGACTTTTGTTGGCATATGCCTTTCTTTGTTGTCGAGCACCTTGAAAGTGGTCCTTTGCCTCCTTCAACAAGGAGTCTATTCTCCCCGCAAAGGCTTCAGTAGAAGAAAGCATTCCCTCTTTGCTCCCACCCTTCACCGGTGACAAGGGAACGATTAGATACTGACGCGTGTCCAGCACAACAATGTGAACTACGTGGACTCATTCACTACTTTTTCTTATGAGAAAGTCTACCAGTGCTAGCAATCTTTCTGAATCATCTATGAAAAGGTTCACGTAAATACAGTAGTGACAAGCACGTTCACAAGGAGAAACTTAATACCAAGTTTTCTTTAGCATTCAAAGATGTTACGTGACGGAAGGCCTCCGTACTTCACGACACCTTTGAAGAAGAGACGAGTAGTCTCCTCTACATTAAAGTCTCTGGATGTGGGAATGAGTTGTGTTGTCTTCATCAGAAGATCCAGAACCACCAAGATTGTATCATGAACACGGCATGTGTGATAAGGTCTACTTATGAAGTCCATACACGTGCACTCCAACAAAGTTTTAGAAGTAGGAAGTTTTTGGAGGATTCCAACAGCATGTCTCTTAGTGGCCTTATTTGGAAGACATGGGTCACAAGAAATGCAATACTTTAGGACATCAATACTCCATCTTGGACACCAATAGTGGTCCACAAGTGCTTGTCGCGTCTTTTGTGGTCACACATATCCTGCTACTAGCGAGTCGTGGACTTGAGAGATCATTTTCATCCAACGCTTGGTCAATATCTCCTTAAAAGTTTATAAGGGTGTTTGTTAGCCCAAACCATGGAACTTTAACATTGATGTTTTCCCATGTGCTTTTAGAACTTTGTTTTGGACGCATCCTATTCCGGGATGTGGATATCATGATAATCCGGGAACAAATCCAAGGATGAAGATATATTCGCTTCTTGGAGTTGGTCAGAGAGGCCCAAAATCACGATATGGGAACTCATTCTTTTACCGCTAGTTTGTTTAGTACTATGTAATCTACGCAAATGCGCAGATCACCACTCTTTTTATTCACAAAATGGATCAACGTATTGCACGGTAAGCTACTCAGCTTAATCCACCCTTTCATGAGGCACTCCATTATTTGGCATTTGGCTTCTTGCCTTTTTCCATATCATGGCAATTCATGAATCTGAATAGAGGATTGGCCTCCAATTGCAGCGGAATCATGCGGCCCATGTATCGTTCTGGTGGAAGCAAAGCCGGCGGGTCTTAAAACACGTAGAAAGACATCACCATCAGATATGTCGTCTCTTATGGCATGTCTTCCTTCACTTTGCCCTCCACTTTCTCTAGCCTGTCCAGGAAACACCGATACCCCTCTACTAAATGTTTTTTCACCTGTATCACAAAGAAGTTGGCGTAGATCTTAAGCTAGGCCGGTGATGATTCTATACTCGGAATCAAGGTAAAGGTACAATGCCTCTTTCACATGATCAAAAAAATTCATTCAAAGCCCATAAGAGCCATGTTTCTATGGAGCTAGGAATGGCCTAGAACCATGGCCAATGGACTAAGAAGATTGAGTACCTTCAACGTGATGCTCCTTACTTTGCACGTACCAATCACGAATGCCGTCCAGTTGTCACCGATGACAGTTGAACAATCGATGGAGTATCCTTCAGGCCCACCGGTTGGGTGAAGCTCAGGCTAGAAAGGGATTCATCTACTCCAGTATTGGCAAGCACATTCATAAGGGCACTAGCTAGGTGTCCTTGTTGTTGTTCATTGTCATGTTGCCCACACTCTTTGGAGCAAAGAAGCTCACGGATGGTGAATGAAGTTTGTGGTAAACACAAAATCAGTACATGGATCGCCATAAATCTGGTGTTTTCTCACCTTACTCTAAGTTTTATGACTGCGTATGGATTTTGTGAGTACATTTCAGTCTTTAACCTTTGTTTCAGCAACATTGCCAATCCAAGGAACCAAAAATATCATTGCAATCATTGTCTTGAGGAAGCTTACTTCAATTATGGAGTATTGGCATCGTCACTACTAAGTACCCTTCTATCTGTGTTTTTTCAGGAGATGCAAGGTTGATTAGGTATAAACAGTGATCAAGTATGAAAAAATTTAAATAGTGTAGAAAAACAACATAGTAACTAAAAACGTTCAGAAGCTTTGATTGTTCTACATCCTCATAATCAAACATCAACCAACACTCATGATCAATCTCTCCCCTTGAGTGGTCTCCACTGATGTCATTCAGGGGCAAGGAAAAAATGTGACACCACCTTGTACGTTTAAACAACCAGGTCCATTGCCGGAGCCGCGATCCTATCCACAGCCCATACTGTGGCCACCAAATACACCATCTCCACGAGGTGCCATAGTTGCAGCCAATTCCGTAACCTCTTGTCTTCCACCAGCAGACTCATGACAGTTAGCCCGAAAGTGTCCAGGATTTAAGTAGTTTTCTAATATCCCTTTGTAAAATTCTTTGTTACGATACTCACAAGCTCCCTGCAACTGAATCATTTTGCGGCTGTGCTTGTGGTTTTGGATTGTCTTTCTGCCAGTCTTCTTGACAGGGAGTTTGTTGGCCAGTTCTTCCTTAATTCCATCTTGCTGCCTGGGTGTTCCAGCATCCCCCACAGCATCCATGGGAAGGTTGTGGCCTTGTTACTCACAAGCGCTCAGCCGTGAATTTGAGTACTATGTCAGATTTGCCGAATACAATGCACTCATGTATTGGAGCAATGCCTTCCATCTTGTCTAGGCTTGGTCTGTTGCGGTGCTAGTGGTATTGTCCTTTAAATTCTTGTAAACAATACTATAATGAGAGTACTTCAGAAAAAAGAACTCCAGGTATTTGAATGGTTGGGTTCCATGACCCTCGGTAAAGATTTTGACTGCCTCCACGAGCACGGTATGCTTGCTCAAGTAAGTCAGAAGCAAGCTACCTTGATGCTTGAAGTCCTTGAGCTTGGTGAAACCCGCGACACCTCCTTCTGTTGCATGCATCTCATGTGAGTGATAGCGCAAAAACTCTCCCACAGCATGGTCTCCCATTCCATGTGCAGCAGTTACGCATCCCTCTCCTTGACCATGTACTTAAGAGCTCCTCTTCATATCGTGTTGTGGCAAGATTGCCCCACTCACTGAGTGGAGCTTTGTGGACACACAAAGCACGCTTCATGTTGGGGAGCCAGTAGGTCAGCTTCACGACCTCGCTGAAGATCTCTAGAATATGAAGGAAAGACGTTTTTATCACTGGTCCTGAGGTCGTCGTATATCTTCCCTACCACTATCGGTGTAATCAGTAGCCACGATATACTTCAGCTACTGCTGCACTCGCATCTGAGTCACATTCCGTAACGCCTTGTCAAGGTCGTTGTATTAGCGTGTTCCTTTGTGGGTCGCCAGGAGTTGGAGGTGGAAATCACCATCAAGGTCTGTGATACTTTGCCCGTGGTGGGCCAGGAGGTTGGCAAACGCCATGTTTAGCTCTGAGGTGATGGCCTCAAGAGCCCCACACTGATTATGTGCCATTTCCACTCAAGGAGAGTACATTCTGCGTACATGCCACGAAAAAAGCCAACCTTCTAAAGGAAGTTATCATCTCCCATGACACTTGAAAGAATGAAAAGATTCCCTACTGCCTCCACGTTTGACGAAGGAGAGTCTGCCTCCAGTCCTCTTGATAATGACGTACCTCCACCATTAGTGCTGATTTTGAATTTTCTCGCTTCCCTTGACGGCTGCCCCAACAAGCTTGTAGCGAGCAGTGCGGATTACCTTTGCCTTGGTATTGTCCGACTCTTGCTCAGAAAAACTTTCCATGTGGCTATAGACTTGCTGCTATCGATAGCAACAATTCTATTGGCAGTTTCTTCTGATTTAGCTGGCACCTTGCCTTTCTTGAGCGATCTGCTCAAGTTTGCGGTCCTCATCTCCAGCGTCATCATTGTGCTGTTTTTCAAGGTCCACATTCAGGTGGTTTTCTTTGAGCTTGTCATCTGTCACGTGGGAGTCATGCCAGCGTGCACTCTGAGCACTTTTATGACTTTTGCATGCCTCTCGGTACCATGTAGTACAGTTCCATACAAGTTTGTACAGTTCTGTAAAACTCTGTGAATCTCTTTACAACTCCGTTAAACTCCGTACAACTGCGCAAAATTATTCTATAAGTCTCTACAAATCTGTACAGCTTCAAAAATATCTATACAACTCTCCAAAAATCCGTACACCTTTGTACAACTTCGTACAACTTCATACAACTCAGTATGGTTCCATAAAAACCCGTTCAAGATTATACAAGTATGAACAACATTTTACAACTATGTACGACCCTGTACAACTCCGTACAACTCTATACAACTCCATAAAGCTGTTCATAAATTTGCACAACTCTGTATAGATCTGTACAGCTCTATACAACTTTGTACACCTGCGTAGAAATCCAAAAAGCTTCATACATCTTGGTTCAACTCCGTACAATCCCGTACAATAAAATCTAACTTAGTACAAGACCATATAGGTCTTTACAAACCTATAAAAACCCCTAAAACTTTGTACACTTATGTAAACCTCCATACTGTTATGTACAAATCCGCATAAATTTTTACGAACTTGTAAAACTCTTTAGAAATCCTTAGAACTGAACAAAACTCTGTATTACTTTGTACAACTCCATTAAACTCCGTACCTCTGCAGAGAACTTTGTACAAATTCGTACAATCCGTACAACTCCATGTAAATTTGAACAACTCTCTACAAATACGTATAACTCTGTATAAATTTGTATAGAATCGTGCACCGTAGAAGAACTTGGTACAAATCAGTATAATACCGACAAGGATAAAGAATAGGAAGTTGAAGGCATCCTCAAAAACTGACAAAGGGGCAAACTTACAGAGTATCTCATCAAGTGGCATGGCCCCAACACATTACAAAACAGCTGGGAGCCTAAGTACCATCTACAGGGTGTGGATCAGTATATTGATGGTTACTTTGGACAACACTGGCCTATGCCTCATAACATGCTTGACAAATCGATAAAAATGGAGGAAGTGTTACATTCTAGGCATAATGGAATCCCTATACTACGTGTGTGGGCATTTATGTCATTAAAGTTGTGGCCCATCACGCGACAGCATCTAGATGTTTATGCCAATGGGCTATTGATGTTTTGGCAAGTTATCCCGGCCTCTTGTGGTCCAATCCAGAAGTCACAGATAACTTCAACCTCCTTCCACAAACATGGAAAAAACATTTGCAAACCATATCGACATTTTTGTGTTTTGCGATTGACTTCCTGACGGTGCTAGTCCTTAAAATCATGCCCCAAAATTCGTGAAACAATACTTCTCAGTCAAAATTCTGAGAGCAGCCACTCACGACGTGAAATCACACGTACCACTCTCCTCGAGCACCTAAGAACTTTAGTTCTTCTGCCATCAGCATTTCTGCATCTTTGCATATGCACTCGGCATTCAGAATTTTCCATTGAAGAAAATTCAATAACAATCATAACTTACTCTCGTATCCCAATTTCCGAATTCATCCTTTTCTCTCTAAACTTCAACCTGTTCACCATCTACGTTTTACTCAGCATACATTCATTCTTTTTTATACACCTGTATATATGCACTTGACAGTTCATCAAAGTGCACTCAGTGCTCACTACAGATTACTCAAGTGGTTCACTTTCCCATGTTGTGTTCTCCTCCACAACTTTAATCCATTCACCTTTGATGGTCCACTGAGCATAAGTGCAACTTTATTCAAATACACAAATCATAAAGCTCCCTGCTGGACGATTCTTTCCTTACATTCATGGCCCACCCCACGACAATCTCTGGATTTTTACGCCGTTTGGCTAAGGGCATTTTGGCCAGTGGCCTCGACCTCTGCTATTCTGCTCTAGAAGTTTCTGAGAGGTTTAACCACCTTAAAAAAAAGTAGACAGACCTATGAAAAACTGTATTAATTGTTTGATACTAACCATTTGATATCTCAATGGTTCTAGACCTTCGTAGAAATGTACCTTCATACTCTTCAAGCATCCACTTACAATAGAGCATCATTGCACTCACCTTGAGTTCCCAAAACACCAAGTATGCATCATTCTTCTTTCTTCATTTGTATGTATGCAATCAACAGCTCCAATACACATGATTCAAGTACAATTTCTGCTAATTACAAATAACTCAAGTGTCCCAACCTTCTAAATTGTCTTTTATCTAAAAATTCCACTTGTTCAGGATCTACGTTCCACTTGGTGTAAAAGTTGATGTTGAAGTACAATGATGCTGGATGGGCTGGCAACAATTTTATTCTTGAGTGGAAACCTTGAACAAGTCTTTTACATCTCTCCATTGTCCTGAAGTTCATAGACCTCACAATGAAGACAATAGAAAGATAAAGCACACTCTTCTAGAATTAGCAATAAACAAGTGAAGACTTTAGCATTGGAGGAAAAGCACCAAGTAATGCAAGACACTCCTCAAGTGACCTACATAGCAACAGTGACGGGCTACACGACAAATGGCATGGAAACTACGACTTTGAAAGCCAATCTGGTGATGGACCCCTCGGGCTCTGTGAATCCCTTGCCTCCACCATTTCCCATGGGGTCAACACATGTCATAATGGGAGAAGGCACCGCATAATCTGCACACATTGACTTAGACCTCTACTAGAAAACTTTCAGAAACTAAGAATCCTCAACAACCATGTGCATCAAAAGCTCAATGAAACAATGGAGGAGCTATGAACTCATGCTCGCGAGAAGCGATTCTTTATGAGGGAATCAACTTACTCTCAAATGAAGCCAAATCCGGCCAGCACTCCAAAAGCTATTCAATCCTGTAAATCTGAAAGTATTGATGGGTTGGATGTGGCTGACGATTTTGGAGGTGTCCTTCACCACAGCTGTGGTCAACAATGAAAAGGAAAAATTGGACCTTGTGGCATTGCTCTTTCTCTTCCAATGGCAAAAGCAGACCAGTGTAACCAGATCAGATCAACGGCTCATGTAACCACCATCACATAGTTCAGTGGATTGCTTTCACATGGAAAGATTTTTTTCCTCCATCAGAGGACTAAAAACTTTTGGGTTTGCCATTCTTGTACGCTATAAAAAAACTGAACAAGAATTCAGTTGCATGGAAAAAGCCAGAGCGACTTCGTCAGCAGACCGGTGTGATAGAATACAAATGGCGTTCCCACGAAATCATCACCGGCAAGGACGTCACCCTCGACAGATTATGTTTTCATTACACCAGCAGCCTCAAATGTACCATACTGCAAACACTTGCATTGTTTGGCATCCACGAGGACCTTCTACAAATAATCACAAAAACTGATTGCATCGATAACGTTGAATAAAATGCTTGGATGCAGGTATCCAGTGGTTTTCGAGACCAAATTCCCTATTCACATCATGGCGGAAGAAAGTTACAGTCAACGGAGATATCCCACATTGATGGAGATCAATGTCGTCAATCTACAATAACAATGAATCTACTCGTCTTGCGGAAAGTCGTGTCATATCTCAAAACATGGTCACAAGCATCAACAAAAGGCAAAATGGGAGGAAGTCACGAAAGAAATTCAGAGAGTTAGGAAACAGCAGAGGACATTAATAGAAGCCGAAGCTTGTATCATGACAAACAATCTGTACTAACAGATTGTTCAACTGAACATCTCCTTACGTTGTTGACGAGAGTTCCTGAGATTGCAAAGAGATCAACAAGGGATACTGTTACGAGTGCAACTAAGGGATAACAAATGTGGGAAAAAAGTACCAGGGTTACAGGATGCACAGGGCCTTCACAATTTTATCAGCAACAAAATGGTTGGACTCTAGATTTGAAGACCAACCAGGAGCATTTCAAGGAAAACCTGCAAATATACCATTGCGCATTTCTTCACTCTACAAAACTCTTTGACTACAAATCAGGGAACTACAGGATGTCACAATTTGGAGTACTTGCCCAATAAACGACCAAAAAATCAACATTGGCAAGATTTCCTGAACCGACATAATGCGCAAGTGGATTGGACCAGCGATGTCATCTACATCAGAATTCATGGCAGGAAATTTCATCAAGCAACCCACGATGCAAAGATGGTTACATATGAAGTTATAGTGACAGCAATATGATGATGTACAACACCCACCTCTCTTTACGTGGCCAAGAGACACGCCAAGTGTTGATTTTTGTGAGCTTGCAGCGGCAAAGCCACCGCGTGCTCTGATGCAGCAAGGGGGTCCCCTGTTGCCGTAGGATCTTTTATGCCCAGCAAGCATGCCTTGTACACTTGGTTGAGAAACTAGCGGAAGCAAGAAGTGTGGAGTTGAATCTTGTTAAAAATACAAGTATTGTACAAGGAACAATAGCTTTGCAGACAGCTCAGCTCTACGCTTTCATTTAACTCTTGGCCCTTAACTGGGGCACAATGCCTTGCTAGGCCGTCAAGACCGTCAAAGCAAGGGTCTTGGCACAGCCACCGTCGCAAAAGTGAAAGGCCTTCAGGATATCAGGGCGTCCTCCTTCTAGGCTGGCGGGCCTTGCCAGGCTTATAGGGGTCTTGGAGGGATTGACCTCCTCCCAGGCTGGCAGAGCTTGCCAGACTTACAGGGATCCTGGAGGGATCACCAGTATCGTCCTCCACCCAGGCTAGCACGCAAGTGCGAGGCTTACAGGGGTCTTGAAGGAACTCCACTAGCATCTTGATTGAAGGTGCTCCGGTGCTAAGGCATGGAGTCTTGCACATGGTCTGGAGACAGACCTATTGGGGATTGCATTGGAGATAGTGATATTGGAGATGATACTAGCGATGCTCGGATACTGAGAAGTGGCGGGACCTTCGTCTTTTATACTTGAGGTTATGGCAAGTTGACCATCTGAACGAGAACTTTCCTTCAGGTTGTTCAGGTTTGCTGCCACCTCTGCCTTACTCTAAAGAAGCTTCCATCTAGTGGAAGCTTCCTTCAGTTCTGGGCTCTTACTGGCACTTGTGCTGCTCTAGGGGGAAGCTTCCTCCTTGAGGAAGCTGCATCAGGTCTTCAGGTGAAACTTCACCTGAAGGTTGCTTGCTCATCAGGCCTTCCTCTCAGAATCGTTTATGTTACCATGATGCAACATCAGGCCCGTCGATCGGGATCCACCTGAAGCTTGCACTAGGTTGAACCATGAAGATCCAAAGGTCTGGGCTTCATGCACGATTGAGGTGATGCTGTGCAAGTCTCTTATTCAGGCTGCATGTTGCCTGTCCAGTCATCAGAGGCCTCTCTTGACATGAGTGCCTGTGCAGCACTATGCACGTCTGTGCTGCCAAAAGCATGCACTCTCATCATGTGCATGCTTGTCCACAAAGCACCTTTCACACCCTTTCAGGCTGCTCTCCTGAGAAAATGTAGAATTTCTCTGTCAAGATTCTCAGCCGAGCCGCACCCGATAGATCCACTGGAAAATCCACAAAACCTTCTCCAAGTCTCCGATTGGAGTGTCGTCTGTGCCAAACTGAAGAAGTAAATGAGCATTGTTATTGCTCACTCCAACACTCCCCCTCGATAATTGTGCTGATAAATCGGACGCTCGTAGACCGTTGTCGAGAGGGTAAAAAGAGAGGAATGAGGCCGTTGAATTTGTTTGAACACTCGGTTGGTCCTTCTGGCGCCACTTGGATACAGGCACTTTGTTGGATTTTTTTGGTGACTCTGCGCTCGAAAATTTTGAGCACCACTTCTTCTTGGCTCATTTTTGGCACTCCGGGACTCTCGAGAGCCGTTTTCGGGTTTGGTGCACATGGGCGACCCCAAAAAATGGTTTGGGTGATGTTGGTGTCACCTCCCCCTTGTGGTCTTTTGTAGTTACTTGTGGGTGAAGCAACTCTCCAGTTACATGCAGCATGCTCCTCATGCACCAGGTTGAGGTTGTCTCATATGAGGTGGCGATTGCATGGCACGACGACTTTTAGGACCACTTGTTGGGACCGCTGTTGGGACCGCCAATGTGAGCACTGATTTTGGGAGTATAAAGGCCGTTGCTTCTGTTGGAGTAATGCTCCTCACCATGGCAGGAGTGACTCCAAAAAGGAACACCAAAAAGACAAGCCAAGGTGGCTAAGTGGTTAATGGTGTCCACCTCTTGAGGCAAGGGCCTGGGTTCAAGTCCCACAAGATCAATTTCTTCCCTGCCTCAAGGGAGGTGGAAAATAGATGCCAGGAAGTTAGCTCAACCTCCAGAATTCCTCCTTAAGGTTCTAGAAAGCCAGGTGAGGGCCCCAGGGAATAGCACACCGCCCATTCACCGACCGAATCTTTCCTCTCAGCCGCTCTCAGCCGCCACCAGCCGCCTCTACCCGGAGAGCACAACTGGCAAGCAATGGCGTTCTCGAAGGCATCGCTGAAGCAGCTCAAGGCTCCGAGGATAACAGCCTGGCACACGTGGACAAGCATGCAAGTATCACGACTCGCCCCGCAAACAGCGCTATCTAACGGCAGTTCCCCGGCCTCATCAACACCGCACACCAAGAACAGATCCATCGGCCTCAACAAACCACCCCCATCACAAATCCCCCGCCCCCGAGCTGCATGGCCATCAGCCCGGAGGAAGGACGCACATGCATGGCGACCGGATCTGCTCAGAGGTGGACTATGGACTCTGTATCTCCTCGAACACATCACGTTCCTTGGTGATCCCACCGGCCTGGATCACTCACAAGTAAGCGACACATGGCCATTGACAAGTCCATGGAGCGAACTACATGTCTCACAGTCACAAGCACAGTCATCATCAGTATCATCCGGAAAATCGGTACAACCACACGCAAGGGATAGCTGCTCGGATCACGATCTGACACGCAGGCAATGTGTCAGTGTTTCACAAAGGACCCTTTGGACCCTTGTCACCCACACCGCCTTTGTTTTTCACTTCAGAAAAAAACATCGACGATCCAAGAAGGGAAAATCAAGACCAACGCCGTGTCAATTCTTGGTTCTAGAAGAATGGGGGGAAAAAAGGCCACACAGTAAAAAGATTCATCGGAAANCAAGGGATAGCTGCTCGGATCACGATCTGACACGCAGGCAATGTGTCAGTGTTTCACAAAGGACCCTTTGGACCCTTGTCACCCACACCGCCTTTGTTTTTCACTTCAGAAAAAAACATCGACGATCCAAGAAGGGAAAATCAAGACCAACGCCGTGTCAATTCTTGGTTCTAGAAGAATGGGGGGAAAAAAGGCCACACAGTAAAAAGATTCATCGGAAAAAACAAGGCTGCCCAGAACCAGACAGGCGTTGGTCACCCAAAACAGTGAACTACATCAAGATTCCCGGCACGGAACCGCACTCACGGCACTACTTCAGCGGCAGAACTCGCTGATCTTGTCATTCTCTCATCTCCAAACCAGTTTCTACTCCTTCCTCAACCAAACGGACGACATGGCAGAAGGTACGTCCACGCCCCAACGTCTTTTCGGCCCCGTGCGACATCCCAGGCTCTCCGCCCTCTGGCAACATGTTTCAATCATCATGCTCATCAAACCTCCCTCCGCTCCACGGAGAGGATTCCTATCCAATACCAATCCTATCTGACTTACAACCGCTACCAGTCCAACTAACCAAATGCTACCCTACCCTGCCTGACACCGCAGGTACTACTACCATGGAGGGCATCGAGAACAATCCCCCGGTTGGCAAAACCCCCGCTCAGACACCCTATCCATCTACGGCTGCAACTGGTAAGCAAAACTGCCGTCTTACCAAAGCAGATGGGAAGACCATCAGACTCCGCAAAGACAAAGTTTTCAACCCAACCACCAGATCTGACAACACCTCTAAGAGGAGATGTTTGCTGTCTGAAGGAGAAGACGAAGTTGAAGGTCTGTTTTTATCTAGACCTTTTAAAACGCCTCAGCCAATTTTTCCTCTTGTGAGAACCTCCACGTGGACATGCTTCTTTCCAGGTCCCC